>JALHCF010000036.1:0-34692 GCA_024341135.1 Tolypocladium album | reverse complement strand
GGGGGGGGGGGCTGGATGCGGCAACGGAGGGGATAAGCTCAAGCCGTGGGGGCGGCGTTGCGAGCTCGCAATGCGGACGACGCGCCACGGAGGGCCCGGGAAAGGGGTAGGTGAGACTCTCTTGGCGACCATCAGCTAATAATACGGGCCATCTGTTGCGACATGGACGGCCCAGGGGCTTGGCAGTGTCAAAGACTGCGTCTCCGAGAAGAAGGTGGTGGTGGTGGTGGTGGTGGTGGTGGTGGTGGAGCAGCGGCGAGCACCGATACGGAGTCTCTGAATGCTAAACTTGGAACGCCGTCGTGCTCGTACATGTGCATGTTGCCTGCGGATGGCATTTGCATGGCATTTCAAATCTGGTCGTGTGGACCCGCGGATCCTGTTGGAGAAGGCCCGGGAGCGTGGGGTTCGGGGTCAGGCGCACGCGTTGAGAGCGCATCTGCCAGGATGGATGGATGGAATTGGAGCTGGCGGCGGAGGTTGGCTCCGGGGCGTCGCAAGCCAGCGTCGCTGATCAATGCATGGACGTTGCCGTCGTCGCAGCTGGGGCGTCCCAGACTCCCCCACACGCAGCCCCCCAGCCGGCGAAATAGGCTGTCTGGGTAGGGGAGGGCGCGATGTGCGGGCGACGGATCCCGGGGGATGAGGAGAAGCTTAGCTATCCATAGCTCGCGGCTGCAGGCCTTCCCCGCCATCCACCACGGCCGGCTAACCGACAACGGTAATCCGAAGCTCGAAGCATCGGCCTCGTCCCCGGACCAGCCGCGCGTGGAGCATCCCAAGGTCACGCTTTCGATATGCGACGACGACCTGCATCGACGGGCTGGCCCCGGCAAACCCCAGGAAACTCTGGACCTGGACCTGGACCTGGACCTGGACCCGGGCCTGGACCTGGACCGCATGCCGTCGATGCCAGCGGGAGCTCGTCGAAGCCGTTCCTGAGCCGCCTGGCCGGGCTCGCTGCAGGTAGACGCGTCGTCGTGGGCAATGCAAACGAAGCTCGGCTCTGCATCCTGTTGAAATCCGACTCTGACAGACAGACTTTGCTCCGCCTCCGCCTCCGGCAGGCTTCTCCTGCAACCTCCACCCTCGCCCTCCCTCCCCCACCTACCCTTCTCCTTCTCCCGTCTCACTATCGTGGCATGGACCCGCGATGCTTCCCCCTGCCCTTTCTCCGCCCTCAATCTCGCGTGTCCTGTCCTCGTGACGCCCGAGGGTGACCCAGCCCGCGAATCCGTCGTCGTCTCGAGCCGCGCCTCGTCGCCGATGCCCGGCTCGCGAGGGACGAGCCAAGCGCCCAAAGTCGAATCCCGAGGCCGCTCCGTTGACACACACAGACACGCTCGCTCGTTCGAGTGCCACGCCACTCGGCGCCACGCCACCGACGGACGCGCCTTACCCTACTCTGCCATGCCGTGCCGTGCCTGGGCTATGGCCTAAGCGCTCCCGCCGTAGCTCTTCTTGCCCGTACAAAAAGGCGTCTTGCTCTCCTCTCCTCGCCGTCTTGTCGTCCCGCGTCGCATCGTCGTCTTCCCATCCCACACCCCGTCTCGGCCGTGCGCTCCTGTGCTACCGAGCCCGCAGCCCCGAGAGCTTTGCATCACCATCATGTCCAGACTCGCTCCCGCCGCCAGGCAGCTCCTACGGCGGCCCCTGCTCGGAGCCCCGGCCGCGGCCCCGGCAGCTGGCCGGCTCCACTCCGTCCCCCACAGGCGGACGCTGCACGCCACGCCCGTCGCGCCCAACATCAGCCCCGCCGCCCGGCCCCATCTGCTGCCCGAGTTCAGCCTCAAGGACAAGGTCGTTGTCGTCTCGGGCGGTGCCAGAGGCCTCGGTCTCGTCCAGGCCGAAGCGTTGGCCGAGGCCGGTGCCACCGGTATGACGCTCCTCGACATCCAACGGCGTTGCCCTGCCCTGCCCTGCTAATGCCCACGCGACGCAGTCCATTGCATCGACAGGCTCCCGTCGCCTGCCAATGACCCAGAGTCCGACTTTTCCAAAATCGCCGAGCGCGCGCGACGCGAGCTGGACACGACCATCACATACCACCAGACCGATGTCAGAAACGTCCGGCAGCTCAACAACATCATGGAGGGCATCGCCAACCAAGACGGCCGGCTCGACGGCCTCATCGCCGCCGCCGGCATCAATCATGAGATGAATGCGCTCGACTACACGTACGAGGAGGTGGATAGGATGATGAGCATCAACGTCACCGGCGTCTTCATGACGGCCCAGGCGGCCGCCCGCCAAATGGTGCGCCTCAGGCAAAAGGGAAGCATCTGCTTGATTGCTAGCATGAGCGGCACCATTGCCAACAGGGGCATGTACACCCCGTAAGTCTCCATCTCTCCAAGCCCATGGTGCAGAACAGGCAACTGACCACCAACACCACCACCAGGGCCTACAATGCCTCCAAGGCCGCCGTCGTCCAGCTGGGCCGCAACTTGGCAGCCGAGTGGGGCGAGTACGGCATCCGCGTCAACACCTTGTCGCCTGGATACATCCTGACAAAAATGCTCATCAACCTCTTCGATCAATACCCCGAGCGCAAGGAGAAGTGGCCCAAGGAGAACATGCTTCAGCGCTTCAGCCTGCCCAGCGAGTACCGCGGTGCCGCTGTGTTCCTGCTCAGCGATGCCAGCAGCTTCATGACGGCAAGCGATCTCCGAATCGACGGCGGCCACTCGGCGTGGTGAGTCCGGGCAGACATCGGCTGGGTCCGAACGGCCATCAGGGAGGCGTCACAGTTAGTATATCGGAAGGTCATGGGAGCGGCGTCGGTTGGCATGCAGTAGTGCTGATGGCTTGGCACGCGGCGTTTTCATGCGTAGCGCAAGCACCAAGTGTGCTTCCCAAGCTCCGCCTTGTCTCTTTTGTTTGCCTCTCATTTTGTTGATAGATAATCCTAATGACCAAACAAGCCAATTCGCGGGCTTTGAAATGATATAATGCGTCGTGCTCTGCATGGTGCGTCGTGACAGGAAGCGGCCTCGCCACTTTGCTACTTGCCGGTCGAGATATGCGTCAGCACTTGCGGGCGGCCCAGCTTGCCCAGAATGCCAGGTTCCAGCCGCAGCCTCCTCTCAATGTCCGCGGCCGGCACGCCGCGCTGACGCATTGCCATGGCGTCAAGAGCGGCGCGCATATCGAGGAACCGCCTGCCCGGGGCATCAGAGCGCCCCATGTTCTCGAAGTCTTCGTCGGCCCGTTGCTGGAGCGCCCGTCTGGCCTCGAGGACGGAGAGTGTGGTGTTGTTGCGCGCCGACGGGAAGATGGGCTCGGTTGGCGACCGTGGCGAAGTTGCCGAGGCCAGAGGTGCGGCGGTGGACGAGGGCGAGAAGGTCGGGTTGGGCGAGACGACGCCCATCTGATGGAGGCGTTCGGAGAAGCCGCCAGACGCAAAGTCCGGGTCCATGGCGTCGGCGCGGACGGCTGCAGCGACGAGTCGGTTAGCATTTGGTGTCGGTGCCTTGCCACGACTCCGGGCCCCCCATCCGGCCTTCAAGGCTCACCTTGATCCTTCGAACCGTCTCCCCGCGGCGGCTGCGGCGTCGGCTCGGGCGCAGCCCGGTGCCTGGGCGCGCTGTGAGGGACTGAGGCTCCAGGAGCCCGGGATGGGAACTTTCTGGCTGCGGCGCTGCGGCCCGCAGCCGCTGCAGTCTTGGACGAGGAGGCACCCATGAGGTGCTTCAGGGGGCGAGTTTGCGGGCGGTCACTCTGTGGCAATGCGCGCCGTGGTCGGGTCCAAGCGGACGGGGGCGGGAAATGCAAGCTTGGAGGTTGATGACGATGGAAGAAAAAGAGGGTCCGGGAGGCGGAACCAGAAAGCTGTGTAAAATGTTTGGCGTACGGAGCATTTGGGTTTAGTGGCATGTGATGTGCCTGAGGTCGCACCTTCAAATGAAGCGGCCTTGCGAGACCTTTGACGTCGGTACAAGAACGGGATGGGCGGCGAAGAATTACGAATATCCTCAATCGAAGCTAGATACTATTGTAGCACATGGCAAAAAATAAAATTAAAAATACAAATAAATAAATCGTGGAGCTAGGTCGGGGCGTGTCCGTGACGCCTATTCCTCTCCTCGAGCTCTCCTACGCACCTCAAAGGTCGCATCTTCCCTGCACTCATTCACGTCCGACTAGGTTATTGGGCAGCGTGTGAATGTGTAGGTCTCATTTTGAAGCTATTTATTGCCTTTTATTTTCTACGACGGCCATCAAAAGGCCTGTGTCTCTCTGGGGGGAAGCGTATGTGAAGTTAAATTAAGTTACCTGCTGCATTATTTGTAGACGTCTAGTCCGTACATATGCATGCCATTCTGCCAATTGATGATTAAACGAAGACTAAAATTAAAAAATTGAACCCCCCAGTTACTTTTAGTTAAGAGAACTTCCCAGTTAGTTTTAGTTAAGAGAACTCCCCAGTTAGTTACGACCCCAAGTTACTTAGTTACGGCCCCCAAGTTAGTTACGACCCCCGGTTACTGTTACGACCCCCCATACCACGAACATCTGGTAATGTACAGTCCGATGGGGCATGGGTTGTAATCCTGGAAGTACCTGAGTCTCGTATTTCCGGCCGCCCCTATCGCAAATGACACCGTCTGTGCTGCTGCGCAATTAAACGTCACGACAGCGTAGTCTCTGCCGGGGACGACCTGGGTGACTGGGTAGCTCACTTCCACAGAAGGCCGATTGTTGTACGTGGTGCCCGCGTTGGCGGGCGACCTGAGTTTCGAGAATGTGAGCATGCCGTCGCCCGTGAAGTTGTACGACGACGTCTGCAGGTCCTTCTGCTGGGGGAAGAGGAAGACGAGGGTGCACAGCGGGAGCGCGGCGTTGGCCGGGATGTCGAAGTTGAAGATGGACGACACTCTCGGCGACACCTCGCCGTAGTAGGACGTGCCGTACGCCGTGCCCGGGTTGAACCTGTCGACGGGGACGATGAGATGGGGGTACTCGTACGGCCCGTTGAGGTTGGTAGGGCACTCCCGCACCGCCGGCGGAATGGCCTGCGGAACGGCCACGGCGCTGGCCGCGGCGGCGAAGAGGCCGAGGGACAGGAGGCGGAATCTCATTTTCTGTACCGACGTGGGATGTTGGAAGACGTCAAGGCAGTCTTGCGGGTATCCGATATGATGCGCCTTAGTATAAGTATAGCTGTCGACGAGATCGACGAGACTTTGAGGTGAACTACCCACGTCGAAGAAGAGAGCAAGGAAGAAGCAGTCGCCCTCCCGCGGGAGACTGTACAACTATATACCTAAGGTATGCAATTCCTAGGAGCGCCACGCACTCACCAGCCGCTGGAAAGGCTCGCAATTCCTTCCCCTGGTCAAGGGGCCCCCCAAACTCAACTAGACGCATCGGCTGGGCGCCAAAAGGTTAAAGGCAGGAAACGACGAGGCAAGCACCGCGACACAATGACGAGTGCCGGTCGCACAGCACACATGGGGTGGCTGAGACGCTGAACGCGTTCGTCCAAGAGGCCCGCCTTGACGAGACGGCGCGAGCCGTGGCATCCGATGCGATGTGAGCGCACACCGTGTATCTGCCGGGCTGGACCTCGTCCTAGAGTTGGTTCCAAATACAGATCAACCTAGCTTTTGAGTGTTGCGACTCTTGGCAAATATACAGTGGCCCGGCGTGTGCAGCCAGTACGCAAGACTACCTTACGGAGCGACAGTATGAACGGATGAAGCTCCATGTGGTGTCACGGCACGCAGCGTAAGGTACTCCCGCACACAATTCAAGCTATCTGAATCATCGATGCGAGCAAGGTTGAGTAGCAAGAGCTCTAATCTAGTCTGCAGGCGCTCAATTGCTACGCTACGGACACTCATCTACCCTAATTCCTCCATCATCGTCCAGTCGAGGCCTGGTCCGTCCACCCTTCATTGACCACAATCCCGCCGCCGCCGCGGGAGAGGCCGCCTGCCATATGTATGGCAAAATAAACTCTCGAGCCACCAGATGTGCACCGTTAGCGTCGCCTCCGGACCTTGCGCCACTCGCGAGGTTCGCCGCCCTACAAGGCACAAACGCCAGCTACGGCCGCCCGTGCCACGGCACACTGCAGATGATGTTCAGAGGCCCGAAGCACCTCGCTCGCAGCCGCCCTGGCCCGCTGGCCAACCTACAGCAAAGTTCAGTGTGTACGTGGACAGGAGGCTGGGGGCGTGCAATGTCTGAGGACTGAAGGAGAAGACGCACAGTATGGTCTCGACCAAAACAGATTAACTAACCCACGGCTGTTGGCTGGGAATAATGTCCCATGCCAGGAAGTGGATGGACGGAGGAGCGTAGAGGAGAGACGCCGGCACAGAACGGTGATGGCAAGGGGGTTGCTGACTTGTGAATATGACGATGGCTCTAGGCCATGGCCATTCGCTAGGCCCAGGCTGGTCGAAACCATATACGGCACCCTCGTCATCTTGGTGTGTCTCGTCTCCCACGCCACCTTCTGCGACTCTGTATCGATGAGACCACGCCGCGTCCCTGTCCGACCTCGGCATGAGCCCAAGTCAGTTGTGTCTCGCGCGCCTCCCCGGGTGTTGCTGCACGACGTAGGTCTACGGGCCACGGCTCGCACCAACGCCGTGAACGACGCTGAAACGCCCACGCGTCTTCGTATTTCACTCAATGTGATCCACCCGCCAGTGCTGCTCAGGTTGGGAACAGCCCCCTACCTCAATGAGCTGATGACTGTTCAGGTTGCCCGACCAAAGTCACACGAAGCAAGCACGAGTCTCAAATAAGTTGGATCCGAATTAGTAGATTGGGCAGCGTGGGATTTGAATTCTTGTCTCGACCTATGACTATCAAGTTGTGTAGCCGTGCATCCCAAGCACTAGGCCGTTAAATCTACCCGTGTGCCGCGTTACCCCAGACGCCGCAAGCACATGGTGGGCGTCGTGGGGCACGTCCGGCGAGGCCAGCCAGTTGGTGTCACTTCGTCCAGAACTATCTCGAGATCTGGTGACATCCCTTCTGTCAGACGGTGCCATGCCCAGCGCGGCGTCGTCAGAGACAACCGGCGCCTGTGGCACTGGCTAACTTAGCTTCGTAGGCCTCTTCTCAGTTGTGGTGCACTGAGGCGGGAAGCCGATCGACGCCAGGCCGTCGATGGCGACTTGATGGGTGCAGGCATCGTCCCAAGACCAACTGAATCGGCACAGCCAGCGTCCGAGAAGGGTGCTTGGCTGCTGATCTGGCAGCTGCGACGAGCAGCACCACACGCGCGCATCGCTTGTTGATGCTACACCGTGGCATTGACGGTTGTTTGACCTCGATGCCAGTAAGCCAGCTGATGCTAGTTGTATGTACGTACAACTAAGATGGCACCATCTGGCGGCCTCGTAGCTTCAAACTCCGCCGCGCCGCTTTTTGGGCCACCAAGTTGTTGGTGCATGAAACAATGAAGCGGCTGAGAGATCAAACGCATCATTGCTTCCGCCGCTTATTCGGTCGCAGGGCCCTCTTTCCCTCCTTCGCATCAGGCTTGTCTTGATTTTCACCGTCGACAGACTCGCTGTCGTCGCTCAAAGTACCACTCGTGGCCCCGAACGATGGTTTTCTGGAGTGTGCCTCCTCTGTTTCACTGCCGAAACCCTCAAAAACCTCGTCACCTGAATCAGCCTCACTCTCTTCCTTTTCATTTGTTTCTGTTGCGTCAACGGCGCTCGGCGCTTCGTCTTCCTCGTCCCGGCTTCGCTTCTTGGGCATCTCACCCAGCTTGCCGTCGCGGCCAGCCACGCCATCATCGTCCGCGGCGGATGCCGCGGGCGCCGGCGTGAACCATGGGATCTTGCCTCTCATGAAGTCGTTCAGCATCATCTTTGCCACCCCATCCAAGTCGGGCTCTCCTCCGCGGAGCAGACGACCGCTCTTTCTTGCGAGCAGCTCCAGCAGCTCCGTGGCATTGGTCCAGCCTGTGAGGTCGTACGTTTTCTCCATGTGACGGCGTTTTACGCGGCTCAAGACCGCCTCAATGTACTGCTCGGGCTGCTCTACCTTTTCAACGCGGACGACGCCTCGCAGTACGAGGTCCGTTGGTGTGTCCGTGCTTGACGGAGGCACAACACCGGGGCAGTCGATGAGGTAGATGCGCTTCATGAGACTCACGTACTGCCACACCTTGGTCTCACCAGGGATAGGAGCCACATTGCACACCTTCTTCTTCAACAGGGTGTTGATGATGGACGACTTTCCCGTGTTTGGACCGCCAATCAGACCCACGGAGACCTGCTTCCTGTCTGAGTGGAGGCTGGAGAACTGCCTCAGGAGCTGAATGAGAGAGCCCTTGCCGAAAGAGTTGTTAATGCTTGCGTGGAACGCAAGGGTGGGATATTCCTTGGATAGGACGCGTACCCAACCAGCCTGTCGTCTTGTTAGTCAACAAGATCTTTGTACGGTTGACAACATCAAATGATAACGAAGAAGTAGTGTGCGAGTCATAACTAAGAAGCTTGCAGTTGATGCGCCGGAAGTGGCCTTGCAGACTTCAACTCATTCGACCCGCGGCCATCTCATGATAGTAACCAAAACGGCACACATCAGCCACCGACACAAGGACGGGGCAGTCGAGAATGGCAAGTTTGATCTCCCAATGCTGTAACAGACGACCTCCATAAAAAATCTCGATAAAAATAAAGAGGGAAGGTGTCCTGACAAAAGAATTGGGGTTCCCAAAGGAGAGGAAAGGAAAGAGAGAGAGGGAAAGGGGTGTTGACATACCGCAACGCTGGTGGGGACCAAGTCGCACTTGTTCAGCACAAAGATCAAGTGCTTGTGTGGCGCTTCCTCTTTGAGGTACTTCTCGACACTTCTGCATCGGGTTCCCACGGGGTCTCTCGCATCGAGAACATGTATGACCACATCCGAAGAGTCGATGACCTTGTAGAGCTCGTTCCAGATTCTCTTGCTTTGACCCTTGTCGAAGACGGGCTCGATGGCCATTGTCAATCGGCCCTCTGCTTCATCGTCGCCCGCCGAGCCGCTCAAGAGCCTTGCTTGCTCCAAGCGATCCTGGTACGTGTCCATGCTCTTCTCGGTCCCGTCGGCAAGGTCAGCCAGGCTGCTGACGTCCAGCTTCACGCGCTTGCGCTGCGCCTTGGGTCCGAAGACGCCCGAGAACGGAGCCGTCTCAACGGTCATCTTGGCCTTGTGCTGCTTGAGGCCGTTGGTGTCCTGGCCGTCGCGGATGAGGCTCATGGGCAGCTTGTTGGACTTGAGAAGAACCTGGTAGGGATCGCGGGCTTTCTCCGCCATGGCCTCTCGAAACGCGGCGAGTGTGTCTTGCGAGACGACTCGAGTGTTGGTGAACCACTTGCGATTCGGCTCTACTCGAGCGTTTGGTATGTCCCGCGATTGGTACGTGGCAGCCTTGGTGATCTGGCCGTCTGCGTTCCTTTGCACCTTGCCCTCCTTGTACATGCTCAGGGTCTTGACCTTCTTGGCATCGCTGGAGCTCGTTAGCGACCATGCCGTGAATACTAAAGCCTCCCGGCACCGTCCCCAGGCACCGAGAGGGGGCAGGGAAGAGGAGCGTACCGGTAAAAGTTCTCGCCCTTGACGCGCACATTGCCGAGGCCATCGCCAGTCTTGCCCTGGCGGACACGCCGGGTGGCTTCCTTCTTTCCGGTCCCCATGGCGAGATTCTGGCCTCGTCAGGCGCACGATGAAGCAGGAACGAAAGTTGGGTGTGCGTGAGAGAGAGACAGAGAGCGGTCGCAGAACTTTTTTTTTTAACTGTGAGGTTTTCTGGGCGACGGCCCCACTTCCGCAAAGCGGTGGCTGGCTGCTGGCGTGGGCCTTCAGGGACCCCAGGGGCCCCGGAGGCGGATTATCCGATGGCGCCGACCGGCCCGTTGCATGCAGCGCCAACCAATTTTCTCCAGTCGTCCAAACGTCGCAGCGCTGCGAGAACAGCAGCACACCACATCGACACACCACCTGCTGCTTCACGAAAGCACTGGGCTGCGGCGTAGCGATATGTCGCTCACATCATCAACGCCGTGCGCACGGCCCGCCCTGCGCCAGCTCCTGAGGGCATCGCGGACCTTCTCGACGTCGCAATCCCTCCTCGGCTCCAACATCGTTCCTCCCGAGTCTCCCTCCTACATCCGCCTCCCTACCCCTCCCCAATCCGACGAGACAAAGCCAGCGCGCGTGCGAGGGCACCTGCCAGTTCCGCGCGAGATCTTCCCACGGCTCGAGGGCGACCGGAAAATACGACCCGACTACATCAAGCGTACCGCGCCCAAGCCCGCGAAGCACCGCGAGCCAGCCAACGAAGCTCAACGATGGAAGGCTGAACTGGCCGAAAACCGGCGGACGAACCTCGAAGACAGCTTGCAGTCCCTTTGGGCGAGACGCTCGAAGAGCGACAAGGTCCGCAACGCCAGGGTGAGCCGCAAGTTCGAGGAGCACAACAAGGCCGCCGCGGCGCCCGAGCGGGAGGACGACCGGCTCACCCGCAGCACCGTCTTGGACTCGGTGCTGGACACCAAGGTGTACCCCGACCCGGATCGCTTCGCTCGCGCCGACCGCAGCCGCTCCAAGGTTCTGGCACGGGAGAGCGCCAAACGCGAGGCCAGGCGCGATGCCCTGATGGAGCTGTACATCAGCGCCTCCAACTTCATCGTCCACGAAAGCGAGCTCAAGGCTGAAATCGACAAGGTGTTTACCGAGGATTACTTCAGGAAGCAGAGCCAGGCGGTGGCCCGCTATGGCGCCACGGAGAATACCTGGGGCATCTACGGCAAGCCCCCCTCCATCGCAAACATGCTGGAGACGTCGACCGGGACCTCGACGAAGCTCATGGACTACTACGAGTCAGAATACGATCGTTCCGTCAAGCGGCAGAAGAGGATTGCCGAGGATCTCACGGGCGGGAAGATGGAGTAATGGCCCGATCCACGCTTGACGAAATGTACAGTCACGGGGCATGAGCCTCTGTATCAAACACATCTATGTACCAATAGCACCAATTTGCACATGTTCAGTCAATCTATGCAGATCGTATGTTCGATTGAAGGTGAAACTTGTCCTTCCAACGCCGCGGTCATCTAATTTATCAGTGTCAGAGATATGTACTTCAAGCCAGCCTGAATCTTCCTATTGCTGCATCCTCCAGTTATCACATTCAAACGCTCGTGGCGGAAAGCCGTAGCTTCGCCTCTTCCCCAATACTCTATCGCTTCTCAATAAGGAGAAAATGCATTGCTGCGTAGGCCAACACGATGAAGGAAGCGGCGAAGATGGTGAGGCTTCGCACATCTTGCCACAGCGCGCCGTTGTCGAATCCAAACGAGCTCAAGATAGCCGCGCCTGGGACGGTGATGTCCAGCCCGTACTTCTTATCAACGAGGGTGAGTTCCACCACCTCGTTGACGATGAGTGACTCGAAGCCGTAGTGGAATATGGACAGCGTCTGGAGCCACAACGCACCCGCCGGTGTGGCATCGTGGTTGAGAAGAAATCCAGCAAAGAGCAGGCTGAACAACATCACCAAGCTCCCTATCAGGTTGGCAACGCCTCCGTCTTTGCAGACAATGCCGATAAAGAGGCAGATGGCTGCGGCGGCCAAGTTGAACAGCACGAGCACCAGCATGAATTTGAAGAAGTGGACAGAGTCGGGAACCAGGCCCGTCATGGGATAGATGATGGACCCCATGAGGATGGGCGGAACGATCCTCAGCGGGATGATGTCGAAGAGAACCTTGGCCGCGAAGTACGTCGCCGGCGCATAGTACCCGTTGGCTCGCTCACGGACGAACAGAAGACGTTCAGTCGCGAACACGGTCAGACTTGTGAGAGTACTGAAACCGAAGAGCGCCAGGAGGAAGAAGAAGAGGCCCAGGCGGTTCTGGAAGCCGGGTATGTCGTCGGTGAGCCCGTAGAACAAGTATCCGGAAAAGACAGCCAGGATGATGGCGATTGCGTAATGGGTGAGCATGAGCATTGGGTTTCGGTACAAATTCTTCCACGTCCTTTGAGAGAGAATGAGGAACTGGGTCAGGTAGCCAACGCGAGCGTA
This sequence comes from Tolypocladium album, assembly GCA_024341135.1. NCBI lineage: Eukaryota > Fungi > Ascomycota > Sordariomycetes > Hypocreales > Ophiocordycipitaceae > Tolypocladium > Tolypocladium album. The sequence continues at coordinate 22,649 of JALHCF010000036.1, read as the reverse complement.
ACCCTTGCCAACCGCACTCGAGTAGACGTTGATGTTGGGACCGTCGGGCTCGTACCCGTTTGCGTTGGGGCCGTTGGCGCCTTCGGCAGCTGATACGGCCTGCTGAATCTCATCGTGCGTGGCGCTGGCGATGCTGGACTGGGCATACGCACGCGTCATAAGATCCAGCTCGGTGCCGGAGAGTGCAGAAGGCGGCAAGTCATGGTGGTCTTCATGCTGCGACGATGCCAGGAAGTTGGATGGATGATTTGTCTGGAGCCTGTAGGTGCCAACGTCCTCGGCCCCGGCGTCTGAAGACGCGGCGGTATCTGGTGCGTGCTTTCTCCGGGTGAACAGCTCTCGCTCCTGTCGAACCCGTATCGAATCGCGACGTGAATTCCTGGGTCGCGAAGAAACGGAAGGTTCGGCAACACTATCCTCGCCCGTACTGGCCCCAGAGATGCTGGCTATAGACTTGACTGCCTTCGTGCTGCTCGGACCTACACTGGCCGCGTCAGTCGTCACGGTGCCGTCGTCGACAGACAAGCTGCTTCCAGCATGCATGGTGAGGTCGACGAGATAGTCAGCAATGTTGAACCCAGGCGGGCACTCGTAGCCGATAGAGTCGAAATAGGCCTGGCACTGGGAAAAGGGACCCGAGTAGACGGTTTTGCCCTTGGCCAAGAGAATGAGCCGGTCGAAGAGGGCGACGATGTTGGATCGAGGTTGATGAATAGTGAAGATGACGGTTCTCTTGTACTTTTCGGCCAGGGTGACGAGGCATTCGATGACGTTGTAGGCGTTGTACGCATCCAACCCGCTCGTAGGCTCATCCAGGAACAAAATGGACGGGCTCGTGACGAGCTCGCAGGCGATTCCAACCCGTCGTTTCTCACCACCAGAAATGCCGCGGCCCTTGCCCTCCTCCGATCCAATGAGCGAGTCGCGGATGTGGTGGATGCCCAGCTCCTTTTCCACCTCAAACACCCTCTGCTCCTTCGCCGCGCGGCCCATGTCCCGCGGGAGTCGTAGCAGCGCGCTGTTGAGAATCGTCTCGTGCACGGTGAGCGTGGGAAGCAGAGTGTCCTCCTGGTCGACAAATCCAACGACGTTCCTATACTCGGTGTCGCTGACCTTTTCGCCATTGACGTAGAAGTCGCCACTGACCTGGCCACGCTTGTTCTTCCGGGCCAGGATATCCAGGAATGTGGTCTTGCCCGCTCCGGAAGCACCCATGATTGCGGTCACCTCTCCTGGGCGGCAGATTCCTTGCACCGAAGACAGAATGTTCTTGCCGTTGAGTGAGTACGAGACATTTTCAAAGTACAATGCCGCAGGTTTGTGGTCGGCCATGAGCTTCGTGTTCTCGTCATCGGAATCCTCCAAGCGAATTGCGCCGTACTTGAGCTTGCGTCTCGACAAGAACCATGTCAGTATGATGACGGCGACGACAAAGAGGGCACAGCCGGCAATCACGCCGGCGATGAGTGGCGTATTGATTTGCTTCACGGGCCGCTTGTATCCCGGCACCTCGGTCTCGTACAGACACTCGCCCGCCCGGCAGTCCAGGAGAATGCTCGAGTCGCCAATCAAGTCGTGGATCAATTTGTCCATTTCAGGCTCCGTGAAAGCACAGTTGTGAGTACCGCCATGCTCTTGCGTGCATTCAAACCCAGCAGGGCCTTTGATGGCTTGATCGAGGAAGTCGGACAGGTCAATAGAGCCATCTTTGCCACACAGCATACGGTCCGGGACGCAGCTGCACTCAATGTGGTTGCACTTGTACGAAGTGCTATTCTTGGTCTCGCCAGACTCTGCCCCGGATTCGCAGTCGGTGAGGTGGCAGTAGAAGGATTCGACGGCGTCGACCCAGACTGGGGGGAAAGTTGTCAGCACCAGCCCTACTTCGCCAATCCAAGAGGCGTCACATACATTGGAAATCACAGGTGGCTTCCTCCTTCTTGCAGGTAAAGGTTACTTCGGGCTTCTGCTTTCCGAGGAGCCCGGTGATTTGCTTGTTTGTGACATTGCAGATCTGGTGGTTGTACTTGACCACCTCTCCATTCTGGTAGCAGACACCGCCGGTGCCGCCCTCCATCAAGGCATTGCAGGCCTTGTTCTCGGTGCAGACGTTGCAGTTGATTCCGGTCCAGCCTTCATCGCAGTCGCATGTCTCGCCCGAGCGCATTGGCCTGTCGATTCCCCGGCCAAGAGAGCCACACACTAGATTGGGGCCACGCCGGGTCAGCGCGCTGAGAAAAGGGGGGATCGGGGCGTGGACATACGCGGCTCGAGACAGTCATCGCCCCCGAACCCATCGGGGCAGTCGCATTTCCCGTTGTACTCGTTGCAGCCGGCGTACTGCGCGCAAGTGTGGGCGGGCAGGAGGCAGTTGAAGCTACGACGAGCTTGAAGTTAGAGGGGTGAGCGCCGGCCACGAGGGACAATGTCCACACTCACCATGGAGGGCAGCCGCCAGGACGATCATCCATGAGCGCCAGCTGAGCCCGCAGCATGTCGGCGCTGCTGTACGTCGAGTTGGCGTAGGCCGCAGCCAGGACGGGGAGGCAGGCGGCAACGGCGCCGGAAAGCAGAGCCCGACAGCTCGGAGGAGCCATGGCGGTCTGGAAGCAGGGCGACGACGCTGTCGCGCAGAGGAGGGGCTGGCTGTCACGGCAGAGGAGGAGGAGGTGGCACGTCCGATGGCATCGCGCGAGACAAGAGAGAGGATTGGGTTTCGGTGACGTCCAGCCACGCCACGGGGAGCAGTGACCTCTCCGCTGCTGAGCTAATGTGCGACGCCGGCTGCGTGACGCAGCTTGGACGAACCACCCAACCACCCACGCGGCGAGGGACCTGTCTCAGCGGCTAGGGGTACTTGCCGTCTCGCCCATCCGCACCATGAATCAGCGCGCTCGCAGCGCAGCAAATAAGTACCTCACCTTGTAGCTGCCTGGACGGGTACCTGAGCCCGCCCCCGCACCACTCACTGCCCACGTTGGCGTGGGCTGCCCGCAGCGTCGTCACGGGGTTGGGACAGGCTGTGGGGGCGAGTACGTACAGTAAGCCTCCCCGTGGACGCTACGATACGTTGCCTGCCGGCGTTCCTTGGGCTGCAATCCCAATCTCGGCATCATCATGACTGGCGGGCGGCTTCAACTGTGAAGGGCCAAATGCAGCGCGACTTGAGCCTCGGCCCCTAATCCGGCATCGAGCGTAGTTGGATAGGTATCTGACTTCTCGAACGACGGGTACCTAGCCAGATGGCAGCGGTTCCAGTCCTCCAGTAGGTGGATTCGAGTATATATACGGAGTATACGATGGCTTAACAAGCAGAACCGAAGCAACTGGCGATATCCAGGCCGCTGCAGCAAAGCGCCATGCCTCGACAGGCCCGCCCCGATGAACATCGGTGGGCATCCGTTCGGCGGCACCGTACAATTACAGTAGCCGTACTTGTACCTTGAAACAGCAACTCTTGATTATCAGGGGGCTTGCCTGCTTAGCTCTTCCAACCCCTGTCCAACGAGCATCGTGAGAGGGCCAGAGTGCAGTCCACATCCACGTCCACCCCCGTCCAAACCAGCGACTTTTTTTACCAGACGACTCCATGGATTCAGCTCCTGTCAGACACGATCAAGGGTCCGCCTCTGCCAATTGGGCTCCCAATGGTCCGGTTCGGAACGACTCCATCCAAGGAGGAGGCTCAATTCTAAGCAATGGGGCGAAGCCGCGCAGCCCAGCCAATCCCACGCCACGCCCTACTTTAAGGCTGAGCGGATGCCACGAGTTATACTCAACTTAGCGACGATGGGGCATGATCGCCGGGACCAGGCTCACATGTTGGCAATGGCAAGGGGACGCGCACCGAAATAAGACCTGCGCCGCGGCCGCCACGGCCGCCTCTGCCGACGAGGTCACCGCTTGCTTTTTGTCCTTCTTCTGGAACCTCGGGGCCGTCGATTCTCGTCGTTCTTCTCGCGTGGCTGCTTCGTTGGCTAGAGTCATTGTCTAGAGGTGTGTGAGCCATGAAGCTCCTTGGATTCGCGGCCGCTTCGTCGGCCTTGCTGTCGACGGCTGTCGAAGCCCGCAACCTCGTGCGGCTGCCCGAGGCGACCAAGTCGGTGGTCGTGCCCTCGGATGGCATGACTCCCAAGCCGACTCCCCCTCCGATCATGCACGAATTCCTGCGGCGACAAGATGGAGCACCTTTGTCGTATGCCGTGACGATGCTCGTCGCGCCGGACAACACCTGCGGCTACATCTCCGGAAATGCCAGCTCGGCTTATACCTGCTACAAGACGCAAACATGCGCCTTGGTCCAGTCTCAGCCGACCCATTCTGGTGCCGTCGTTTGCTTTGACAACGATTCGTCCAATTTTCGCTTTGGATGCGTCGATTACGATGCCTATTTCTCGTCGAACGCGTGCAATTCGGCATGCGCCCAGGATACCATGGTCCTCAAGTGGTGCGTGCGCACCCCTTTTCCGAGTTCTCATCGCTTGCCGGGTCGGCAATGGCTAACACCGCTTCAAGCACCGACAAGACGGAAAAGTACTGCAACACAATTGCTTTCCCCGGTGGCATCACGGATTACTGGTGTGCTCCCGACAGCGACACGGCGGTCTACAAAGCTTTCACGACCTTCAATGGCGAGACTGACAGCAGGCGTTATTCCACTGTGACCAACACGGACGCCGGCGAGTCGCTTCTCAACACGAAGCAAACCAAGACCGGCTCGGCTGCTGGAGCTACGGCCGCGGCGGGCACGGCCGCTGCCGCGACAAGTAGCTCCGCCTCCGCCGGTGGCAACGACGACGGAAGCAAGCAGCAAAAGGCCCCGGTTGGAGCCATTGTCGGCGGCGTCGTGGGCGGCGTCGGAGCCATCGGAATTGCTGGCATTGCTCTCTTCTTCTTCCTGCGAAACAAGAAGAAGAAGCAGGCGCAGCAGGAGAAGACTACCAGCCCTTCCACGAACTACCAGCCGTTGGTGCCACCGCAGCAAGCGACCCCCCAGGGCATGATGCCCGGCCAGCACCAATCGTACTACGATCCCAAATTCGGTGCCGTGCAGGGCTACGCGTCACCCGACCAGCAATATCCACACGGCACGCCGCCCCCCGGCGGCTACTATCCCGTCTCCAACCTGTCCGCCGCCGGCGTCTCGCCGGCCGCCTCGCAGATGACCGATCCGCGGACGGCGAGCCCCGGCGCCGTCCCGTGGGGTGGCCTCGCCGCGCCCCCTCCGGGCCAGCAGCACCCTCATCCTCCGGCCGAGTTCCAACCCCAACAACCGGTGATTCACGAGGCGCCCAGCCAGCCCTCGGAGACCAACCGCGGCGGGGTGCACGAGCTTGCCTGAGTACATATGCAGCGCTGAGCTCGAAACCAGCCAGGTAGAAGGCCGATGGGGATGGGGTGTCTTCTTAGGGCGGATTTCTCAAGGGGTGTCAGCCTTGGTGCCCGGAGTTGTGGTTTAGACTTTCGTAGCCAAAATGATTTTTATGCCCCTCTAGATACCTTAGGGTAAAGCTCATGCACATCTAGATTGGGCAGAGACGGCCGGGAAGTACTACCGGGTGCATGACCAATGGGACTGGAACCAATACTAGACGTGGGAGCGTCGTACAAACTGCTTAGTCCGTTTAGAAAACCGATATAGATTAATGCTGAGATGAGCGTCTTTCCCTTCCTCAGGCAATTCAACGCGACGTGATCACTGTGTACACGAAGACACCTTCTTTAGAACGCAATGGCGTGACAAGGCAGTTCACCTAACTACACTGTCAATAGATACAATATGTGCAGTGTGTTCCATATCCAGCTGCATGTCAACAATCCGTTCAAATTGCCCACTCCCCTCACTTCCCCGTCTCATTCCGTTGCTAATCGCAGTTTCTTGCCGACGTCCCTCCGCCTAGTGTGGGCGTGGGCGTGGGCATGGGCACGTTCCGATGGCCTCGTTTCAGTGGCATCTGCCGTCTTGCCCCTTGCTTTGAGAGCCTGCCGCAGCATTCCAGCGTCGAAGAAGCCATCTACAAACATAGTTAGCACTGATCCGGAAAAATGAAGCAGCATGGAGTAGGATCAAGGCTAAAAGGGATGACGGAGGTGCCATTAGGTGGGAGTGCATAAACTTACATCCTCCAAGCTCATCGTCATCGCTAGCCATTGCACTATCTTCGATCGTGGACACGGCTTCGGACGACCGAGGTGTTCTGACCGCCTCGAGACCAGTGATGAGGCGCCCACGGGACTTGAGCCTACTCGCAGGCTTGGGTCGGGTCATTTCAACCTCGCGCGCTCTGCTGGCCTTTGCGGATGACGACTTGCGGTTTGTGATGCGCAGGATGCGCCGGATCTCCAGGAGATAGCTTTCAAGTGCATCGACAAAGCGTTTCGTTTGGCGATGCTTGCTCGACACGCAAATGGAAATGGAGTCGTCCTTGATGATGTAGCCGATGCCGAAGCCGTCTCCGGATGTGGGACCGAAGCCAAATTGCCGGAGGGATGGGTTGCCGCAATTAGACGTCGACAGGACGGTTGTGTTGAGCTTGTCCCACCCCGAGTCCGCAAAGATGAACGGCAATGGGTGGCTCTCTCGTGATCGAGAGTTGGTGCTGTCGCCGCGCTCACGGTTCGGCTTGATTTCGACGCCATCTGAGGAATGGGGGCTGCCCACCGGAGAAAAGCCTTCAATGGGGCTGGACTGGCCGAGGCTGCTCGCGCTCTCAAATTCATCGTCGACATACTTTTGCCACACGCAGAGCAGAGCGTACAGATGCCGGTCACATCCTTGCGCCTTGGCACACTCCCTTGTGTTGTTGACGTGCTTCTGGCATGCCCGCTTGAGAGCCTCGACTTTTTGCTCCAGAGGGTTGTCAGCCCAAAACGTCTGCACAAAGCCAACCGAGGCATCTGTAACACTTCGCACGGCTTCCGTGCGCCCGTGCAAGAAGACCTTGGTCATGGCAGGCTCGTAAGTGCATTCCACCCGGCCGTAAAGTCCGTAATACGCTGCCTGAAACGCCATTTGCACAAAGGCATCCGGCGAGAAGCCCATCGAGGTGATGAAGTTTTTGCCATAGGAGCTGAAGTCGAGACATTGAAACTCATTCTGCTCGATGAGATCCGCGAGTCTGGTCTCGGCGAAGCGAACCGCAGTGGTCAGCTCCGGAGTCATGTCCCACTCCAGCTTGCGCGGGGTCGTATTGACGTCGCCGAAGCTCTCCGGGTCTCTTTTTGAGGGATCCGGGCTGGTGGATTTCCAGAGGGAGGGCGCCTGGCCGTTGATTGAACGGGCGAAACGGAGAATCGTGTCCGTGTACACGTCGCTAGCGAACCTCAGGACCGTATGTCCATCCACGCCCGTGTGCTCGAAGTTGATGCCGGCACTGCCGTTCTCGCAGACGATAATCTGCATCTTGTCGTACCATCGATTGGTACATGTGCCAATTTGAACTCCATTCTTGACTTCACTCGTGCCACACAACATGTTCTGGCAGAGAGCGGCGACATCAGTTGACTCGGCGTAGTCCAGACAGAGCGCAAAGAGAGCCGAGTCTACAATGTTAAGACAGTCTGCGTTATTCGACCCGGGATCCTTGGTCAAGACGTCTCTGAGACCAGACCAGACCTTGCGGTTCTCGGTGCTTAGCACTCCGAGCGCACCCTTGGCCGCTTCCTGAATCGGAGTCTGAGCGGCGTCTTCGATGATTGTCTCTAGGTTGATGGCAATATCCTGCTCCGTCATGATGACATCTGAGTTGTCGTCCAAGACGTCGAACCAGTACAGCTGCCCATGACAGATGACGACGACGTGCTTGGCCCCAGGATCTTGCACGATCTGACAACCATTCTCAGTTGGGACTCGAGCCGTTCCAAACAAACGTGAAAACTGATACATGCATAGCGGAGCCCCTTTGAACTCATCTGGTGGAAGCTCCTCTCTTCGCACCGCTCGGATGAAGTCGAGAGCGGATAGAACCAGGGAGGCCGCACGGGTCACCTGGTTGTTTCGCGCAGGAGTCGGATCATCCTCGAGAAGGAAGAACGGGTTCAAGTTCAGAACCACAGGATTGTCAAAGTTTAGGTACGAGTCATACCCTGAGACGCATTAGCCGTGTTCCAAGCAGAAAGGTGGCTGGGCTTGACTGGTGCATACAAAACTGCTCGATGTAGCTCGTCTTGCCATGAGCATAGCGCTTCAACTTGTCTTGCAAGTCTGGTCCATCGCTCTTCAAAAACTCTCGAATGGCATGCTGCGTTTCGGCATGCTCCCGAGCCGTCTGTAGCGGCTTAAGAGCCTCGAGGTACTTTTGACATGTGCTCTCGAGCTCGGGAATGGGGAGCTTAGGCAGCTTGTCCTGAGCTGCAAAGGTAACGCCGCCTTCCTTTTTGGCGCTGTAATCAGGAGCCATAGGAACTCTTGTGTAAGCAGATGACTGTTTCACGGGCTGACTCGGAGACGTCGACGTTGGTGGCTCCGGGACTGAGCGAGGAACGTCAGGGGCGGCTGGAGGCTCAGCAAGCCTTTCTGCCAAAGAGTGGGGTGGGCTGAAAGCCCGGACTTTGGAGACCATGATGTTAGCAGGTCAGTTGTCTTCAGAAGTACAGCGGCGAAACGCTGGTGCTGACGTTGAGTCCGCGGAGCGCGGTGCGATAGAAGTAGTGACAATCTTGAAGATAGTAGGCTGGCATCACACTCGATCTCGATATGCTGAGGCACAGGGCATGAAAAGATGGGTAGAGCAGTGTCTGCGGTATTATTGAGAAGGGATGAGAGTGCGGGAGGGTGGTCGGTAAGGGAAGCAAGCGATATAAGAGAGGCTAGGCAAGGCAATGGGCGGCCAAGGCCGGGGTGCAGGCCCGTTGAGTGGAGCCCCGCAGCCCGGCTCTGGGGGTGCAAGGCAGGTCGGAAAGGTCGACTGGATGTGCCTGATGCTTCAGCTGCCTACTGCTTTTGAACAGCCTCGCTCGAGCAAGGCCCCCTCTGGCATGTGCGGGCCTTTTTGGGAACGCGGTCGGGAAGGTCGCTGCGGCGGCTGTCGACATGCATGTGCATTCGGGTGGGGTGAGGATGCCATCCGCAAGCCCGAAACCGAATATGCTCACGCATAGAGCCACATCCAGAGAGGGTGGCGGAGATGAGGGACGTGGAGAAAAGACAGACATGATAGGTAAATTCAACTCACCAGCGAAAGCGAGCAAGAGGCGTGTTGCGTGTCAGCGGCCCAGGCTGAACGAAGCTCAGAGTGTGCTGCCGAAGCGGTGCAGAATGGGCAGTTGCTCAGGCAGTGATTGATGCGTGATCGGTTCGCATGTGCAACGTGCGATATTTGGCGCACCTGAGGATCGGGAGTCACTTCCACACGCGCATTGGGTCAGCAAAAGCCCGGGACCGGGGGCATGAGGGTCGCAAAAGAGGCGTGGTGGCAGGGGACCGACTCACATGGTGCCAGCGCGCACACCTGATGAGAGCTGACGAGAGCGATGGCAACGTTGTACCGCAAAGTTGACGCAGGCCTTAGCCCTGTCCAGCGTCGGCTATAAGCGCTTCCCGCGTCACGATGTCGGTGGTGAGCGCTGCGCAGCGCCTAAAACGAGCCTCCCCGCGGCTTCGGACGAAAGGGAGCTTCGGTTCGGTTGTTCCCTGCGCGTGGATCCCGGGAATGCCAGAACGGCGCCTTGCAGTCCAAACACGCAAGGTACTCGTAGAGAGGCGCCACTGACACAACGGTAATGCAGCCTAATGTTGTGACGCTTATTGGGCCCTTGGGACGGCAGCGCTGGTCAGTTGGACCATCGGCTCCACTCGTCTATGCGGTAGGCGGCTCTCGGTGAGCTCGAAATTGAGAATGAGATGTTGGAAGAATCCTGCACAAGGAGGAGAGGGCATTTTTAATGAAGATGAGTGGCAGAGATGAATATTCGAGGGCGAAGAAACGGAGTCACGGGATCGCTGAGCTCTTGGGCGGGCAGCCCAGCGGTGGCCACTGTCGTCCCTCACAGCTCCAAGCCGGCCCGCGCCTGGACGCTTCGTCGTTCCCCCCACTCCAGCAAGTGTCACGTCAACATGATGACAGCACCCACCACATCTTGCACCTCCCCAGGGCGAATCATTACTCGTCCTCCAGAGTGGGATGCTGCTGCTACTGCTGTTGCTGCTGCCCCATGCTAGCTGCCTAGTACCTAGACACGTTCTTAATATTGAAACCCAGTGAGGCATCAGGCCGGCCCTCATCTGCGTGTTGCCCAGGTCGCCGCCTGGGCAGGTTTGGATTTCAGCGCCGTGCTGGCGAAGTCAACGTCTGCTCGACACTCTCGGTTTCAACGGAGAAGCAACGGGCGCCGGGCGTCGGGCCAAAGGACACCAAAGTGACGATGGAACCCGTTCCACTCGGAACTCATGGCGGGTCGCCTTTGCTGCCGTTCCGGTTGTCCGCAGGACCCAGGCTGCATTTGGCTCGGAATTTGGCCAGATCAGCTGCCCACTCACGTGATGGCATCCTCCGACGCAGAAGCATCGGCCCCGCGTCCCCCGCCTCCGCCGCTCCGAGCCCTTCGAGTCCGCCGGCCGCGAGGCCCGCATTTTCGGAGCCCGACCCGATGACAAGCTGGTCTCGAGCACGGGCCGGGTCATTGCCCGGGGATGCATCCTGGCACCGGCTCATATCCTGCTTACGTAGTAGTCCTCTTGCTCGTATTTCGTACCCGTGCGTAACCGTCGCGGGTGTGACTGGAACACGCGCCTTGGCCCTTTGCAAGTGGATACCTGATTGCTTCCCGGTGGGGCCAGCCGCACACGCACCGCCCCCGCGAAGCGTCGTATTCATCGCTTTGTCGAAGGAAATCCCGATACGCGCTGCGCTGCGGCCGCTGCTGTGGGTCTCGGGGTCGTGGGCAATCGGGCTAGTCGTTCTCGACCCTCCGTAATCATGCTCGCCGAAACCAACATCAGAGTCTGGAGACGGACAGCCAAACAGTGCGTTCCTTTCAGCAATGCCTATTGATCCCTCGCAAATTTTGGGCGCCTACGGACTTCCCGTAGGGGGGGATTCATCAGCTGCTTCGTCACTCTGCCTGGGATGGAACGGCCTTTTCCCCATAGGTATTCCCCTTTGGGACAGCCATTCGAGCCCATTCGAGGGCTCCACCGCCCATGTCGTCGGGCATCTGGTCTCAGCTCGGCATCAGCCTTAGACTCACGCGGCTCACAGCCTTGCAAGCGGATCTTTAATTAATAGAATCGCTGGATTCTGATTCGCCCTGGCCGTGATTTGAGCCGCGATTCGAACTTTCCATCCGCGGCCCGCCCCACGTCAGGTTCCTTGCGAGCAGGCCGCATGCGCCACACGCAGGGCTCATTCGCATTTGCAATGTCACTCGAATGGTCACAACGTGTCAAGGACGCAACATGTCGGGAGTGAGTCGTGGAGACGAGGCACGTAGTTTACAAGGCCCGCCCGTTTGTGGACTCCGGGTATATAGCTAGGCTTGCCTCGCCTCCTGTCCGTTTTCTGCTCATGTATCAGGAGTCGTCATTTCTTGTTGTTTCACACATCACCAGACCGGCGGCATAGCGCTGCGTCGATTGTCATAAACCTTGCCGGCAGAGGCCTTCTTTTACAACAATGGGGTCGTATATATACAAGAAATTCTTCGCAAAGAAGGATTCTTCCCACGCAACACGTCCGCCATGCAGTCATCGCGAAGAGCCGCTGTCTACTGCTTGCTCTGAATGCAAAGCCGAGAAAAGCGCGATGCGAAGGTATCGATGGAGGATTATCCTGGGTCTGATTTGGCCGTACGCCCTTCAGGCGCTTGATGCGACCATGTTCGTCAGAACCCCTCGTTGCAGCCAACGTAGTACCTCTAACCATTGTTACGCAGCATTGCGAGCGCACTGCCCTGGATTGCCAGCGACTTCAACGAAATCTCCCAGCAGAATTGGATTGTATCCGCTTTCAATCTCACCTCGGCTGCTTTCATTCCTTTCTGGGCCCAGATGGCCGACGTCTTTGGTCGGTACGCGGCCATTATGGCTGCCGTCCTCATCATGCTTTTGGGTAGTGCCCTCTGCACTGGCGCTCCAAGCAACGCATACGCTGTTCTCCTCCTCGGCCGGGGATTCCAGGGACTGGCCGCTGCGGGAATACAAGTCGTCGTGCGAACCATTCTCGCCGACCGAGTGACACTTCGAGAAAACGCCAAGAACTGGGCCACCTTCGCCCTCGTCGGGGGAGTCTCATACGGCATAGGTCCAGTCGTTGGTGGCTACCTCACGAGTGCCAACTGGCGTTGGTGTTTTGGCATCAATCTGCCCGTCGGCGTTGTTGCCATTGTGTCCATATTCTTCGTCATACGAAAGGAGCTTCTCGGACCACAACCCATCCCCGAACTCGGAGAGTCAAGCGAGACAGGGCGTGGAACGAAACTTGTCGCTCGCATGAGGACAATCGACGTGGGAGGACAAGTTCTGTCCATATTCGGCTTTGGCTTCATCATCCTGGGCCTGACGTGGGGCGGCGTGACATACCCGTGGACATCAGCGGCTGTGATCGTGTCTCTCGTCATGGGCTTCCTGTTTGTCGTGTGCTTTCTCGTCTGGGAATATCTACTCTCACCTGGACGTTTTCTGTCTAGGAAGATGCCGTGGCAGCGACCCATGATCCCTTGGGCTCTTCTCTCGAACCGGGATCTTGGTCTCCTCTTCTATACGGAGTGCGCGACCGGCATGGCAATGTTCTCTGTAAGTATTGATGCTTTTGAGCCCATGGGCATTAGTTTCTAACTGCACCCAGGTTCTGTACTTTTGCAATATCTACTTCATCGCTGTTCAGGTATGGAATATTGTACCACAACCCGAATCGATCAAGAATGACTGACACACCATGTCAGGGCAACGGTCCAGACAAGGCTGGTCTGCAGCTGCTGTACTTTACTCCCGGCATTGGAGGTAAGCATGGATGTTGTGTCTGTACAAGTGCAAGTTCTGATGCGTCGCAGTGGGTATCGGCCTCTGCATGTTCATGTCCAACCGCTGGCCCAGGATGACCTTGGCTCCTCTCTTCCTCGGCTCGACACTCGAAATGGTCGGAGTGGGCGTCCTCGCCTGGGCGCTCTACATGGAGCTAAACGCGACAATATTCGGCATGATGGCCCTTGTTGGCTGCGGTATAGGTCTTCGATTCATGGTCGCGCCACTGCATGGCATCGGCATATTCAAGGCTCATCGGGCTTCCGTAATTGGGCTGCTGGCGGTTGCCGTCCCATTTGGGGGCACCATTGGCTTGACCGTCATGTCTTCCGTATTTAATAACGCTTCCGGATTCGACACACATCATGGCGACTTCTCCACCCTGCAGGATCAGCCTGAGGCAATTGTCGAGCAGGCTATTCACGACGCCAAGGTGAGGGAAAGGTTAGACCCTGATCAGCGTCACAGACTGCTAACAAAAGCACAGATGGGCGTGGTTTGGGCATTCGTTGCCATTGTCCCATTTATAGTCATGGTATGAGCGGCCTCTTCCGATGTTTCTTGGTGTCTTGTCGTATTAACGAATATCCAGGGGTGGCTCTGCTGCTTCTTGCTCGGTAATGTCATTCTGGCGCCACGATCCACGGTAGATGAAAACGAAAACCAAGACATTGTCATCGAAGAGCCCTACATCTGGAGCCTACTGAAGGGCCGGAAGGTCCAAGAGGTAAAGGGACAGGGGACCAGGTTGCAGAGCCTGGACGGTGGGGAAGGATTCGAGACGACCGAGAGACTCAAGTTGACGTCAGTTCACGATTCCGCAGCTTAGACAGGGAGCTCAAGCCCATGTTGAAGGCCGGCCTGTGGGTTTTGGTCGGACTGGTGTGAGCGGTCGAGTTTTATGTATCATTTTTATTTGATGTACGGAGTTCCAGGATGCGCGCCTTACCATACTGCACAGGTGGGCGACGCATATATGCAGAGGGGATATACCAGTACAACGTACACAGCAGGCGATAGGCAAGGCGAGGCTAAACCCCAGATAACAATACACCCTGTCCCGGTTTCTTTAACGAGCCTCTACTAGAAGCGCCAGCAACGACACGGAGCTGTCACGCTAGACTGCGACATGGAGCTGCTTCTGAGTTTTGAGGGTCTCAGAAACAGTTACGCTAGCGAAGCTTCACACCCTGTTAGGTGGCCTTCGTAAAGAAGCGGCGAGAAAATGGCGGCGGTTGCATGCAGTCGGCTGGCAGCATCGCAGAGCGCAGGAAGCGGCAGCGGTACCGCCGCTGATCAGCGAGCGCCGTGGGCTTGGTGGGCTAGATCTCGCCGTGGCAACGGTCGGACTCCGTACAGGGATCCAAATTTTCGATGTCAGTTGCCCCGCCACTGACAGCAAGTGGAGGACGATCCCCACCGACAGAAGGCAGAGGAAGCACGCAGCAGCGTTGCCTCGCCACCAGAAAATTCAATTGGGTGGCGTCAGCATCGCAAGCCTGTCCGTCGCCCGGGCTGAAGCAGGACGCTGTGCTGGGCGTCTCTGAAGCCCACTCAGGAGCCGACAGCTCTGATGGGCGAGGCGGGTGAGGACCAACCCGTGAAACACCTACTCGTACAAGTAGGCACAGCAGAGTGTACATAGACTCAGTCAGCACAGCAGATCAAGAATGCCAGCCCGCCGCCGCTGTTAACCCCTCAACCCTCTGCTCAACCACCGCGTTGGACTGCTCCGGATGAGGGGCAACGGCGGTGGGACAGTCAAAGAAAAAAAAAGAGGGGCTCAGTCTTTGGGCTGGTAGCGGGGCAGGTATCCGCTACTTGCCAGACCGCCGGTTCCTGCACCGTGTCCCATGTCCCCGGAACGTATGACGCTGCCCCGCGACGAGTTTTGGGGATCTCTCCCCGTCATGACATCAAGAAATGGAACCCAACGGACAAAGATGATGAGAAAAAGCGAGGCGACTGGCAAGGTGATGCAGAGCCCCGGACGGCGCGGAAAGCCTCGCCAGGGCCGCTGGTGGGCCGCAGCAGCGCCGACAGGCTTCTGGCGGGTTGCTGTGCTTCGGCCGGTTGCCAGAGGCTTCCCGCACCCCCTGCAACATTCTGGTGGGCTCCCTTGGAACGGTGTAGAAGCACGTCGAAGCCTCCCACACCACCTCTTATTTAGGTCCCTCTCACAGCCCTCAGCCCGAGGTGTTATTTTCCCTCTCTCTCTCTATACTCTCCTCCTACACAATCCCCCCCCCTCTCATCTCCTCTCAGAGAACTCTTCAATTTAAGAGTCTTTTCAACTGTTGAATTGGACTGCAACGCCGCGTCCTCAGATACCCCGCAACTCACACACCACACCACACATCACAACCGCCGAGATGGCTTCCGGTCCCGCCGTCGGTATCGATCTGGGTACCACGTACTCGTGCGTGGGCATCTTCCGCGATGACCGATGCGACATTATCGCCAACGACCAGGGCAACCGCACCACGCCCTCTTTCGTTGCCTTCACTGACACCGAGCGTCTGATCGGTGATGCCGCCAAGAACCAGGTGGCCATGAACCCTCACAACACCGTCTTCGACGCCAAGCGGTTGATTGGCCGCAAGTTCAGCGACGCCGAGGTCCAGGCCGACATGAAGCACTTCCCCTTCAAGATCATCGAGAAGGGCGGCAAGCCCGTCATCCAGGTCGAGTTCAAGGGCGAGGAGAAGAACTTCACCCCTGAGGAGATTTCCTCCATGGTCCTGACCAAGATGCGCGAGACCGCCGAGGCCTACCTGGGCAAGACGGTCAACAACGCCGTCGTCACCGTCCCCGCCTACTTCAACGACTCCCAGCGCCAGGCCACCAAGGACGCCGGTCTCATTGCCGGCCTCAACGTGCTCCGCATCATCAATGAGCCCACCGCCGCCGCCATTGCCTACGGCCTGGACAAGAAGGTCGAGGGCGAGCGCAACGTCCTCATCTTCGATCTGGGTGGTGGTACCTTCGATGTCTCCCTCCTGACCATCGAGGAGGGCATCTTCGAGGTCAAGTCCACTGCCGGTGACACCCACCTGGGTGGTGAGGACTTTGACAACCGTCTCGTCAACCACTTCGTTACTGAGTTCAAACGCAAACATAAGAAGGACCTTTCTACCAACGCCCGTGCCCTCCGCCGTCTCCGCACGGCTTGCGAGCGTGCCAAGCGCACCCTGTCCTCGTCTGCCCAGACCTCCATCGAGATCGACTCTCTGTTCGAGGGCATTGACTTCTACACCTCCATCACCCGTGCCCGCTTCGAGGAGCTGTGCCAGGACCTCTTCCGCTCCACCATCCAGCCCGTCGACCGCGTCCTGTCCGATGCCAAGATCGACAAGAGCCAGGTCCACGAGATCGTCCTCGTCGGCGGCTCCACCCGTATCCCCCGCATCCAGAAGCTCATCACCGACTACTTCAACGGCAAGGAGCCCAACAAGTCCATCAACCCCGACGAGGCCGTCGCCTACGGAGCTGCTGTGCAGGCCGCGATCTTGTCCGGCGACACGTCGTCCAAGTCGACCAACGAGATTCTGCTGCTCGACGTCGCTCCCCTGTCTCTGGGTATCGAGACTGCTGGTGGCATGATGACCAAGCTCATCCCCCGCAACACCACGATCCCCACCAAGAAGTCCGAGGTCTTCTCCACCTTCTCCGACAACCAGCCCGGTGTGCTCATCCAGGTCTACGAGGGTGAGCGCCAGCGCACCAAGGACAACAACCTGCTCGGCAAGTTCGAGCTCACCGGCATCCCTCCCGCCCCCCGCGGTGTCCCTCAGATCGAGGTCACCTTCGACCTTGACGCCAACGGCATCATGAACGTCTCTGCCGTCGAGAAGGGCACTGGCAAGTCCAACAAGATTGTCATCACCAACGACAAGGGCCGTCTCTCCAAGGAGGACATCGAGCGCATGCTGGCTGATGCCGAGAAGTACAAGGAGGAGGACGAGGCCGAGGGCCGCCGTGTCTCTGCCAAGAACGGCCTTGAGTCGTACGCCTACTCTCTGCGCAACACTCTGTCCGACTCCAAGGTCGAGGAGAAGATTGAGGCCGCCGACAAGGAGAAGCTCACCGCTGAGATCGACAAGGTCGTCGCCTGGCTCGACGAGAACCAGCAGGCTACTCGCGAGGAGTACGAGGAGCACCAGAAGGAGCTCGAGGGCATTGCCAACCCCATCATGATGAAGTTCTACGGAGCCGGTGGTGAGGGTGCGGGCGGCATGCCCGGCGGCATGCCCGGCGGCGGTCCTGGCGGTTTCCCCGGTGCCGGCGGTGCTCCTCACGGCGCTGGCGGCGACGACGGCCCCACCGTCGAGGAGGTCGACTAAATTCTTGATACCCCTTCCCAATTGGTAATGTGTTCACGATGCGGAGGTTACACTGGGGGACCAGGGATTACGAGCTGATTAGATTTGCGTTTGCTTTGCTCTTCACGGTTACGACAGGGAACAAAAAACCGGGTGGCTCGCCTGGATTGTGTGTATTTTAATGAGCTAAGGAATTAAGACATTGAACCGAATTTGCTGCATTGCTCTCGTGACTGATATGCCAACGTGGACACCAGCCTAACATTGAATCGACATTACGTGAAGACATGCTCAGACAAGCATTGTCCATGACTTGGACGGCCCTCAGCTAAGACTGTCCTTGGACAACGCTCTCTCGGTGTCGGCCCGGCGTACCCGGTGGCAAGCTGGCCATGGGACGGGATAGCGTCACGGAGTAGTTCGGGCGGTATCCTGTGACGTTTCGAGTTCCCGGTCCCCGACAGCCTTGTCGCCTGCTATCTCCTGGCCCTCATTGTGTGACAGTTTGACGGGGACAACCAACTGGCTAGAGCAGACGCCGGGATTGCCAACACCTCCATCTTCATTCACATTTTCACCAGCAGGCTCACCACTTACTCTCTACCACCACTCTTTCTGCGTACCCTCCCTCAATTGAAATCTCCAACTACCTTTGCACTTGTCCGGTTTCTAGACGGACAGTGCTCGCTCTACATGAACGATTTCTTCTGTAGACTTATGCGTATGCGTTGAATATCCAGCAAGGCCAGCTGAGTTGGAGTGAAATTGGTATTCCTTTCATCGACATTATCTTTACAACTAATACATCCATCAAGACGCCTTGTCATAGCCCAATTCTTGCCGCACGTTTTGCCTCCTCTCCGTCTCCATCTTGCGCCACTCATCATCGCTGACGACCGGCGCGTCGACCGGCTCGGCGAATGCGGTGCCGGGCTGCACCTTTTGGCCGCGGCTCTCCCAGACGTCCTCGCTGCTGGGCTTGCCAGGGCCGTACTTGGCATACTCCTTCTCGCGGTAGTGGGCGCGGACCATCTTCGCCTTGAGGTCGCCCGTGTGGGACTTGGTGCGCATGCAGAACCAGAAGTCGTCCCAGTGCTCCGAGCAGGAGCGCATGGAGCCGTAGCGGTAGACGGAGTTGAACTGGCCGCCGAGGGAGTTGCAGGACCAGGCGAGGTCGAAGGCTTGCCGGCAGGACATTTCGGTCGGCAGCAGGGCTTCGGAGAGAGCGTCGCCGGGCGGCGCCAAGGGAGCTTGCGCGGCGGCTTTGGGGGATGCTTTCATAGACAGCCAGGACGCTATTGATGACGACGAAGATTGTGATTGTGAAGGGGAGGTGGAGGAGGAAGGGCCGGGTGCGGTTTCGTCTTTTTGGATGAGGTCAAAGAACCGTTGGATCTCGGGGTCGACGGGTTCGTTTGGCGCGGCGTTCTGGGGAGAGGAGGTTTCCGGGGTGGTCTGGTTCGGCGTCGGCTCCGCTGCTTTGGGAGCCGACGATGAAGCCCAAAGCCAGCCCATTGTGACGAGGTTTTGTGAATACTCGGGTCGGGATGGGATATGAGGGCGTTCTCTGGCAGCAGCGTATGCCTGTCGAAGCCGAAGCCGCGATGCTTTCAAGGCTCGCAAGGGTTGAAGAAGGGTAGTCGGGCACGGCAGACTATCAATGTCGCAGTAGAGCCCCGAAATCGCTGGCGCTTCGGCGTTCAAACCTCGTCCAAGACACGGCGCAACGAGTTTCAACTGTCCGCTAAACGGGCGAGGCCGTGAGGCCATCGCGGCCGCAGCCCGCTAACAATTCAATTGTGCGGAAAAATAGAAATGCCGACCCGCGCACTCGACATCGATCAGCAAGCGATGACCTCATTGGTGGTGGAGCTCCACGATGGCGCGCCGCTGCTCGTAGCTTTGGCTGAGACCTAGCGATGTCAGCTCCCACGCTCGCGCACATGCAACCCTCACGAGGCAAAATCAGCCGTAGGCGGCCCTTGCCATGATTCCCACGCGAGGACTTGCGTCTCTGGCGCTGCGGCCGGGGGCGAGGTCGCCAGTACTGCCCCCGCGACAGACATGTCTCCTCGCCGTTGCGACGGCACGAAGGCGCGCCGACCGCGGCCTGCTCCGTCGACCGGCCGGCCGCGCCTGGGAGAGCACGTCCATGGGCGGGGAGAAGGAGTCGGGCCACTTCTCCGTCAAACCAAACGAGACACTCTTGTTCTTCGACAGTGAGCCGCAATGCCCATTGCCCCTTTCACCGACTGTGTTCAGCGCCTGACGT
The DNA here is from genome assembly GCA_024341135.1 of Tolypocladium album. Classification (NCBI taxonomy): domain Eukaryota; kingdom Fungi; phylum Ascomycota; class Sordariomycetes; order Hypocreales; family Ophiocordycipitaceae; genus Tolypocladium; species Tolypocladium album. The sequence continues at coordinate 3,097 of JALHCF010000036.1, read as the reverse complement.
CGGACTCGCAGACCTCTTCCCCATCAAGCTGAGCGCTCTTCTCAGGCTGCCGTCCGACTCAAGACGCGACCTTGTCGATCTGCTTCGACAGTTCGAAAACTCGTCTCTGTCGACGATGGACCCGATCAGATTGGTCAAGAGGGCGATCCCCGAAGACATGGCGATCAAGGTCACGGAGATCCTGCCCCGGCTCAAGGACGGCGGCGCCTTTGTCAAGGTGCAACACGACGCGAGTGTCAGCCCGTCAGAGATTGAGCGTAGGTTATGGCCGGATGGCACATGTCAGCAGAGTTGCTAACAATATCCCCTACAGGCACGCTCTGCCAGAAGCTGGACGAGCAGCCCCTTAAGCCATGGTTCAGTCCTTTCCGGGGAATCCAAGCCCGTCTCGTCCGCGGCAGCCCCTGGCTCGAAGATCTCTACAGGTTCCCATCGGCTCTAGTCAAGGTTGAGTTTTGCCCTACAAAACCGGGTGGCACGCCTGCGGAGCTTTCCGAAGAGACTCTGTACGGCCTATTCCGCAGATACGGCAAGATCGCCGACATCCTGCCCCAGCCGTGGGACTCCAAGGAGACGCCCCGGTATGCGCAAGTAGGCTTCCCCCGGATTCGAGATGCAATTATGGCCCGCAACTGCCTCCACGGTTTGGTCATCGACGAAGCCGCGGGGGGCGGGCTGGAGGGGACGGTGCTGCGACTCTCGTACGTCAAGCGCGTCAAGGCGCACAGCATTTGGAACTGGCTCACGAGCCACCCCCGCATCGTCATCCCGATAATCGCAGCTCTGATTGCGGGTGTGTCGGTCGTCATCTTTGACCCTATCCGCAAGTTCTTCATCAAAGCCCACGTGCAGCACTCTCTGCGCTTCTCCGAGTCGCGCATCTACAAGTGGTTCAAGTCGCAGACGAACAGCTTCACTTTCGGTCACAAGAGTGAAAAGGATGGACTGAGCACTGTTTGGAATCACCGTCGGGAGCTGATTGAGCAGCTCCAGGGCTGGCTCGACGAGAGCTCGGACACCTTCATCGTCGTCACCGGCCCCAGGGGCTCCGGAAAGGTCGAGATGGTCATGGAGCAGTCGCTTGCTGGACGCAGCAACGTCCTCCAGATCGACTGCAGGCCGATCGTGGATGCCAGCGGCGAGGCGGGCACGCTGAAGCGGCTTGCGAGCGCTGTTGGCTACCGCCCCATATTCTCTTGGGCCAACAGCATGAGCAGTATGATTGACCTCGCTGTCCAGAGCACCACCGGCGTCAAAGCTGGCTTCTCGGAGACGCTCGAGTCACAGGTCAACAAGATCTTGCACTCCACCGGCACTGCACTCAAGGAGGTGGCGTTGTCCGGACGGAAGAGCAAGGATAAGGATGCCCCTCTCTCAGAGGACGCCTACCTAGACGCGCATCCGGAGCGACGGCCAGTCGTCGTCATCGACAACTTCCTGCACAAAAACGAGGAGAAGACGATGGTCTACGACAGGATCGCGGAGTGGGCCGCCTCGATCGTGCAGAACAACGTCGCCCACGTCGTCTTCCTGACGAGCGACACCTCCTACTCGAAGCCCCTGTCCAAGGCGATGCCCGACCGCGTCTTCCGCACCATCTCCCTCGGCGACCTCGACCACGAAGTGGCCAAGAACTTCGTCATCGGCCGCCTGGAGGACGACCAGCGGCTGGAGGAGGCGGCCGAGGTGGAGGGCGCGAAGCCGCGGGCGCCGCCGAACCTGACGGGCCTGGACCAGTGCATCGAGACGCTGGGCGGGCGCCTGACGGACCTGGAGTTTCTGTCGCGGCGCATCAAGGCGGGCCAGAGCCCCCGGCAGGCCGTGGACGAGATCGTCGGCGAGAGCGCCACCGACATCGTCAAGATGTTCCTCCTCGCCAAGGCGGGCGACGACGACAAGAAGTGGTCCACCCAGCAGGCCTGGCACCTCGTCAAGGCCCTCGCCGAGTCCCCCTCGCTGCGCTACAACCAGGTCCTCCTCTCGCAGACCTTCGCCTCGTCCACGACCCCCTCGGCCGCCGACGGCGAGGCCGCCCTCGCGGCCCTCGCGAGCGCCGAGCTCATCTCGCTGACGACGCACCAGGGCCGCCCGCAGCTCATCCGCGCCGGCAAGCCGCTGCACCAGGCCGCCTTCGCGGTGCTCGTGCGCGACAACGTCCTCCGCTCCAAGATGGACCTCGCCGTCCTCACCGAGATGGCCAAGGTCGAGGCCAGGGGCATCGAGGCCGTTGAGAGCGAGCTGACGCTGCTGGGCCGCCTGCCGCGCCAGACGGGCGAGACGCTCGGCAGGGTCACGTACTTGCTGGGCAAGCTGGACGCCGGGCAGCGCAGGATCACCGACCTGGAGAGGCAGATGGTCGGGCTGAAGAAGGTGCTGAACGAGGAGGCGTAAGGGTGGAGTGGTGGAGGGACGGGCTGGTTTCTTTTGTCATGGCCGCACGCGCACACGGGCCTGCGCGGCGCTGTACTATCAAATGGCTGGCTTGGAAGGGCGGCAGCGTGGCATAGTAGGGGCCGTGGATTAGATACCCTCCTCATACGCTTCTGAATTCCTACATCACTGAGTAGACTCACAGGCATTCAGACAGTCTCGTGAAGAATTTCTCGTGAACCCAGGAAGCAAAACCCCCGCCCAAGTAGGTGACTGGATATATAATACGCAGTATCGCGACACAGCAAGACAGAGGTAGCGTCGTCTCGACACGCTTCAGCAAATCTCTCAGCGCAACCCTAGAACCCCCACAAACTCCAACAAATAAACTCTTCATTCCCACGAGGGGTTGGGCTGCGTTCCGACACAAGCCCCGGGCAGACGAAAGAGGTGCGGAATATATACAGGTGAGAAGCGGACACCGCCCAGGTATCATGTTGCGTTGCAGAAACAGACAGATAGTAGTTATACGAGGATGATGGCGCATCAGTACCCGAGTGACAGGGTGGACTGCTCCGGCCGGGGCGCAGGCCGGGCAACCTGCACCTCGGAGGCCTGCGCGAAGAAGATGCGGCTCGGGTTGTCGTAGTCGTTTGTGATGCTGTAGTAGTTTCCTAGTCCGTCGGGTTAGACGATGATGGAACCGCGAACGTGAAGGGGGGGGGGG
>JALHCF010000035.1:0-113468 GCA_024341135.1 Tolypocladium album | reverse complement strand
GTTACCAGGCCCTAAGTTACCGTGCCCGCGCTTTACATAGTTAGTAAAGTTACCAGACCCTAAGTTACCATGCCCCCGGTCCCCATAGTTAGTAAAGTTACTAGACCCTAAGTTACTATACCCGCGGTCCGCATAGTTAGTAAAGTTACCAGACCCTAAGTTACTATGCCCCCGGTCCCCATAGTCACTGAAGTTACTAGGACCCAGGCGCCCGGGACCGTAGCCTATATAGTTAGTGAAGTTACTAGGACCTAGGCGCCCGGGACCTCGCCCCCTATAATTAGTGAAGTTTCTAAGACCTAGGCGCCCGGGACCTCGGTTTCTAATTAGTGAAGTTTCCAGGACCTATGTGCCTAGGACCGCGGTTTCCATAATTAGTGAAGTTTCCATGACCTATGTGCCTAGGACCGCGCTATACATACTTAGTGAAGTTTCCATGGCCTAGGCGCCCTAGACCTCGGTCCCTATAGTTAGTGAAGTTTCCATGACCTATGTGCCTAGGACCTCGGTTCCCATAATCAGTGAAGTTTCCAGGACCCAGGCGCCCAGGACCTCGCTCCGTATAGTTAGTGAAGTTACCAGGACCCAGGCAAGCCAGGCTACGAGACCCTAGGCTACGAGATATAGAGTACAGGGCGACAGTATCGCGGAGGGGACCCATGCAATCTTGGAACGAGTGTCGCATGCCACAGCATCGTTATGACATAGAGCACCTAGTAAGACAGGCCATACAATATTAGAACGAGCTTCACATTTAACATTACAAGTATACATAGGTCACGCCTTCTGCACGAGATGCGCCAAGCCCAAACGCCTACTACAAATATGTCTGCCTCGGTGCCAAAGCACACCCTAATATCCATATATCGTTCGTCTTCTCACTCCCTCCCTTTTAGCCGCACAGATCCACCGCACCCGATCTACCCTGGCCCAGGGAACGAACCGCGGGTGCTAACACGCTGACCCACCCTGTCGCATCGTATGTCTTAGATTAAAGCTCGTAATTATGTACATCATCATAGGTGCTTGACCTATTGGAAGGGGGCAGTTTCCCTTTTAGTATACTACTATACGAGTAAACTAGTGGGGACAGACGTTGAAATAATGGACGTATACGGAGTGCCGTTCCCCTAGGGAACCCTCGTATTCTACTTATGCTGAGTGAATATTCTTTGGTCTGGGCCTGATAGTGATAGTGCAAGTCACAAAGTCGACGTAGGAAGCAAGGCTGACAAGTAGTAAACGTGCCATCGAATTGACACGACGAATTTAACGCACTCTCCAATCTCACTGACCACTGTCTTCAGCCAACCGAAATTCGGAGGCCGCCGCAAGAATAAGGAATTGATGGCTATGGATATACATATACTGGCTCCATATCTGTTCTCAATGGCATTACCCTTCAGCTCCCCGAATACCCGATTTACCAAGTAACGTACACAGTGATTGTGACATTCAGAGCACAAAGCTTAGCGGGCGTACTGTTAGATGCCTGCACTTGAAAAATGACATTGGGTATCCGCGTAAATCCAACTGCAATGAGGCTAACAGGGCGTAGGAAGCCAATTACCAGGTCAACCACTTCATCTCTTGCATGAGGATGCTCATATGTTAAACGACTTTGCCCCTCTATCAATGTATTCTGAACACAGCCAGTGATGTAAAACTAGCCAGGTAGAGTAGGACACGGGTCTTCTGTGGTTGTTGTAAGAGTACGCAACATTACCTCAGGGTGACACTCACAGGAGATGAATATGGGCTCATCTATCCCAGAATAATCTCCTTCCACACGGGACCATCTCCAAAGCCTTCCTTTAGATCACCCTTTCCAATGGACCCGATTGCAACACGCTCCGCGTACATAGCCTTCCCGTCGCCATCAATTGACCCCACAGCAGCCGTCATACCAATCCCATTCCGCCAGTCGATCATCATGACCATGTATCTCCAACTTTCCTCGTCGTCAAACCGACTGTCATCGTCAGCCTGCCTATGCCTCCCTTCACATATGAGAATAAACTCCCTCTCGGACGGAATGGGGTTGCCTTCCAACCAGTGCGGCCGCACCGAAATAACGCCCAGCTCGTGTCCGCTACGGCCAAATATCCCACAGCGGCGGCAAGGGTCCACGGGCCCTTTGTCGTCCTCACTGCTGGAGGGTTCGGCGAGCTTCAAGGTGATGGATACGGTCCAAAACTGCAGGAACCCCGATCCTCCGTGGTTGCTGAGAATGTCAGTCGCGTAAGTTGGCGGGCCAATATCACTGAGTGCCATCTTGGTGGGCTCCGTCGGCAGGCAGTCGAAATCGAAGCGCCGCTGAACCCGGGACCCGTAGAAATTTCTCTGCGTCCTGAAGCGCGAAGCATTTTCGCCTCTGCCCTTGGGACGCCTCACCAAACGCTTACAAACTGTCGAATCATGCCCGACTCGCTGGTACCAGATGATCCATGTCCGCTTCCGGATCGCGGCTTCGATGCTACGAATGTTCCGATCGTACCAAGCCCATATATGAGACCAGGACTCGCCGACCCAGCCGGACCAAGACCAGCTCGGCGCGGTGTTACGACGCACTTGGTGCGAGATCGGTGTCCAAAGAAGGAACCAGTCGAAGTACGCAGTTGGAGTTCCGTGGCAGAGGTCGGTGTTCAGACGAATCATTATTTGCCGGGAGGCGCCTGCGAAGGCGTTGTAAATGTCGGAGTTCTTCGACAGCACGCGTCCAGAGTATTCTTGAAGCAGTCCTTCGAAGCCGCCGATGTCGTTGCCTGCCAATTGTCTGTGCAAGCTTCTTTGTCCCTTTATCTCGTCGGGAGTTTCGAACACATGCTCCTGCCATACGTCCACGCCTTGACAACGGAAGACTACCGTCCCGTCGATGAAAATGAGACTCCTTGTGGCAAAATGTGTCTCCTGAAAACTACTAGCTGATGAGTTCTTGCCTGAAAGCCTCTCGAGCGCAGCGGAGGAAAAGCTTACGTCCAGCCACGAGTGTAGTAAGATGTGCCTCCGATCGCGTCTTGCCACTTGCTCTTAAACGCTAGCCTGAACCCTGGAGAAATCTCCTCGATGGGCTGCTGACATCCTCGGGAGCCGACACGGACGCCAGGAATTCCAGTATAGGCGTTGACGCTGCCAGCGGCAGCAATGACCAAGTCCGCCGCGCTGTAAACCAGGTCCATCAACCTAATAGCCGTCAACTTTCTGTCCGGATCATCGTCCTGGACAATGCATAAACTGTCGACCCATAGGTACCTGATCCCAACCTCCCTTGTTACGTGGATAGCATCTTTGATAGTTAATGGAATCGCGTCCAAATATTCGGGCTTGTCAAGGGAATGAAGCTCTTCAAGATCCTTTATGTTTTGTCTTAGAGCTGTGAAGAACGCCTTCTCGCCCCAAACATAGCTCAGGGCCGCATATCGACTGCCTCTGGGCGGTACGGCTAAACGATTCTCTTGCACGTCAATGCACCGAAAGAACGGCATTTCCTTGGTGGGGTGAGACCTCCCCAACTCCTGCAACACGGGATTCTTCCGGCAGTCTTTGTGATGGTGCGAGTCGCAGAGAGCCAGCCATCTCCGCACAACGTCAAAGTCAATGTTCTCTCGGTGGAAGGGACGAACGAAATAGGAGGTCGATTCCGTCGGTGAATCGTTAGCGAGGAGAGTGATTTCGGGGAACAGGTTGAGGTCTTCGTTTCTCAAAGAGTCACCGTTTTGCTTGCACGCGTACGGTGTCAGCACTCGGACCTCAGGCTGGTGGATCCAAGGCGCGGCAGGATCTGGCCGTGGGCCGTTGGTGTTCCAGCTAAGGAAGACGAAGACAGGCTCGTCATCATCATGTGAAGGGAGCTTTTCTCCTCCCAGAGCCACAAGCACCAAGCGGCAGAATGGACAGTTCTTTTTTCCCCTCATGTCTTCCACTTTACCAAGAGCGACGTTCAGCTGATCGGGCTGGTTTGGTCTATTCCATTCCTTGTCGCCTGGGAAGACGACGAAGCGTCTGGCGTCAAGATTCAACGCCTCGCAGATGCTGCATAGCCTATTATCATTGCGTGACACTTCGCGCGGGACAGGAAGAAGTGGGAGGGACTCCACGGTCGAGGCCGACACGTCTGTTTCCCAGCTTTCGGAATCGGACATGGTAAACGCCTGCTTTGGGAAATTTTGACTGCAGGATGGCAACGATGCAACTCAGTTGATTCTTGGGCGATCGGTGTACGAAGAGAACAAGATGAACTTGGTATCGGTCATATTATCAGAATCGCAACATCCAAGGCGTCGCGAGCCATTATGGCTTCAGTCTGTGGCCCATTGTTTGTGGCGCATCTGAAGGCTGGCTGACCGTGGTGTCACAGCATGCTCGATGCGGAACGCTGCAATTGCAATTGGACTCCCATAAGCCACCCATGCTGGCCGAGCGGCTACAGATTGGTGCCAACTGCCAATCGAAGTGAGAATTACTGGAGGGTTGATGGCTGAGCTGCAGGGCGGCCTGATATCACCGCATCACCGGAGGGAGCCTTGGGGTATTGGTGATTCCATTTTGGCTGACGTCGAGGACTCAGTTCGTCAGGCCTCAATAGTGCGCCTCTACGAGCCGCGAGATGTGGATGCTCAACAGTAAGACCCAAAGGTCAAGAAGGCCTTTGGCTATTTTCAGGGAAATCCAGAAATGGGGCAGAGAGAAGAGCCGGACGAGTCAGCACGTCGTAGATAACTCGGAGTACAAGTCATTCAGTCATTCCCCGTACGGATTGTCATGGACTCATGAGCGCAGCTGCCGACCCCGTTCCCAAGATTGCACCCTCATCCGAGAATAGCGTGCCGAGTTCTAGGGAAGAAAACCGATGATATGAATACATATTTCCTTGGACGGGTGCGATTTCGGCCTCGATTTGCCTGCCCGGATCCGCCGTTTGCCAGGGACAGATGGTGGATGCGGCTGCGGCGGGAGGCGCAACGGTCATTAGGAGCGGCTTCGGATCCGACCCCGCAAAAGCCCCCATTCCCGAGGTTCGGGCCTTCAAGCGGGCCTGGGGTAATCGAGCGTGTGGGGTCCCACGGGTGAACCCGTTCACGAAATAGCCATGAATCCCTCGGTTGTGATTTGGTTGCGGTTGATGTTGTCTCAGCCGACTTTGCAACTGTCATGGACTCATGGGCATTGTGAAGCCCTGTTGATGCAAGACTTCCCGCTTCACAGACCGACCTCAGAGAAGCCAATCTAGGAGCGGTGCCAGTGTTTCGTGAAAGACAACGGCTTAAAGTCAAGAAGAGATGGAGTTGGACAAGATGCCGAGGAAGCTGTGGGAGCACCCCAATCCCAAAAGCACGTCCATGTGGCAGTTTATGCAAGAGGCCAACCGGAGACACGGGCTTGAGCTGCAGGTAGGATATCAGACCCTAAACATGGCCCTCTTGAGCCAAGCTGACGAGCCACCGGCAGAACTTCTACGACCTCTACAAGTGGTCGTGCGACCAGCGCAGCCAGTTCTACGGCCAGCTATGGGACTCGCAATGCTGGATCCACGAGGGGTCCTTCTCGCAAGTCGTCGACGAGTCCATCCCCATATCGCAGCTGCCCCGCTGGTTCGCCGGCGTGCGCCTCAACTGGACCGAGAACTTCCTCTGGAGCCGCGGCGCCGAAGCCGGCGCGCGGTCGACGCTGCACAAGGAGGACGAGCGGGTGGCGCTGACCGAGGTGCGCGAGGGCAACACCGAGGTTGTCGACGTGACCTGGGGACAGCTGCGGGCGAGGGTGGCGCGCCTAGCGGGTGCGCTGGCGGCCAGAGGCGTGGGCGTGGGCGACCGCGTCGTCATGGTCGGAGCGCACGCGTGCGAGACTCTGGTTGTGTTCCTGGCGACGACCTGGCTCGGCGGCATCTTCAGCAGCAGCTCGACGGACATGGGCGTGGGCGGGCTGCTGCAGCGGACCGCGCAGGTCAACCCCAAGGTGCGCGCGTCCCCATCTCACGATGCTTGGCGTGGTGTTGACTGCAAGTCGCTGACGGAGTGAGCACAGTTCATCTTCTTCGACGACGGCGCCCTCTACAACGGCAAGGTCATCGACCTGCGCGACAAGATCAAGGGCGTCATCGACGGCATGAAGGACTGCGACCGGTTTGAAAAGGTCGTCGTCGTCCAGCGCTTCCCCGGCAAGCCGTACGAGACGTCGACCATTGCTCGAACGGAGCGCCTGGAGGACTTCCTCGAAGCTGCGCCCGGCACGCCGCCGCCCATCGCGCGCGTCGGCTTCCAGGACCCCATGATCGTGTACTACTCGTCCGGCACGACGGGGATCCCCAAGGCCATCGTGCACGGCGTGGGCCCGCTGCTCATGAGCGTCAAGAAGGAGGCGGTGCTGCACCGCGACCTGGGCCCCCGCGACGTCGGCCTGCAGTACACGACGACGGGCTGGATCATGTACCTGGCCAGCGTGTCGCACATGGTCATGGGCGGCCGCGCCGTGCTCTACGACGGATCGCCGCTGCTGCCGGACCTGGCCGTGCTGCTGCGCATCGCCGAGCAGCAGCGCGTAACGCTCCTGGGCGTCAGCCCGCGCTGGATGACGGAGCTGATGAAGAAGGGCGTCGTGCCGCGGCGCGAGGCGGACCTCTCGCGGCTCAGGATCGTCACGAGCACGGGCATGGTGCTGCCGGACCAGATGTTTGGCTGGTTCTACGACGTCGCGTTCCCGAAGCACGTCCAGCTGGGCAACATGTCGGGGGGCACAGACATTGTAAGTCTCCCGGTCCCCTTTCGCGCCATGCCTCACATCACAGCCCCCGTAGCTGACACGTCCAGGCGGGCTGCTTCGTCATGGAGAACCCCTTGCTCCCCGTCCACGTCGGCGGCTGCGTCGGAGGCTCGCTCGGCGTGCCCATCGCCATCTACGACCACGATCTCCCCGACGGCAGTGCCGGCACGCCTCTGCCCCCGGGGAGCGCCGGCGACCTCGTCTCGACGGCCGCGTTCCCCAACGTCCCGCTCTTCCTCTGGGGCGACTCGCAGCCGGCGCCGGGCGCCAAGTACCGCGACGCCTACTTCGCGCGGTTCCGCGACGTCTGGGCGCAGGGCGACTTCTGCGTGGCGCACCCGCGGACGGGCGGCGTGCTGATGCTGGGCCGCTCCGACGGCGTGCTGAACCCGAGCGGCGTGCGCTTCGGCAGCGCCGACATCTACGCCGTGCTGGAGCGGTGCTTCGCCGGCGACGTGGCCGAGAGCCTGTGCGTCGGGCAGCGCAGGGCGCAGGACCTGGACGAGCGGGTGGTGCTGTTCCTCATCATGAAGCCGGGGCGCAAGCTGGACCGGGCCATGGTGGCCAAGGTCAAGGCTACGATTGCGCGGGAGCTGACCAAGCGGCATGTGCCCAAGTACATCTTTGAGGTGCCTGAGATTCCGGTACGTTACCCCCTATGTCAGAACATGGTCGATGTTGAGCACGACTGAGCACGACCAGGTCACCGTCAACGGCAAGAAAGTCGAGCTGCCCGTCAAGACCATCATCTCTGGCAAGACGGTCAAGCCGAGCGGCACGCTGCTCAACCCGAAGAGCCTTGATTTCTTCTACCGGTTCCAGAGAGTCGAGGAGCTGGAGGAGCCGCACGCGAAGCTGTAGACGAGCGTGTGCGGATGGTATATTAGACAGTGCCTGCTCAAAGCAAATACATACAACTCCAGAGGGTAGACTTAATCGTACCAAATTATACAAACGCCAACACCATACGTTCCCTCCCCGCCACCGCCATCACCACCACCATAATCACCACCACCCAAATTAGATTCCGCCTTCGCGCTCACTCCTGTGCTTGACCGGGAACTTCCCCCCATTGATGCCGTACCGCCACGCCAGGTATCCCACCATGCCACCCACGCTGCCCAGCCCCATGGCTCCCGCGAGCCCCCTCCAGCCCAGCGCGCGGACCCTCCCGGTGGCCACGGCGGCCGCGGCCGCGGCGCCCATGCCGCTATACGTCCAGTCGTCCGTCTCGACTTGGCCCTCGTTCTCGAGCAGGCGCCAGCTGCGGTCCTGCCACTCGATGGGCTGGCGGCCCTGCATGCGGAAGACGAGCCCGACGGCCGTGACGCCCATGGCGACGAGGCTGCCCGACGACGCCGACAGCAGGACGCGCGTGGGCAGCGCGACGGGGCCGGCGGCGCGCCGCAGCGAGGGCACGAGCTGGCGCGTGCCCGTGACGCCGAGGCCGATGATGGTGCCCATGGTCACGGCGCGCGTGAGGACGTGCGTGGTGAGGATCGCGTGCGCGAAGGGCTGGTCCTCGGCGTAGACGGTGTGCGGCCAGAAGCGAGACATGGCGAGGAAGTGGTTCTCAAGAGGACTGTCGAGTGTCGAGTTCTCAGATGGTGAGAGGCGACGGAATAACGGCCGCCACGGCCGTACCGCAAAGCGTCAGCCGACGTTGGCGAACAACAGAAGCGCTCTCGTCCGATGACGTGACAATGTCGAGGTTCGAGAAGGTCGTCCTATACGTGCAGCGGCTGACCTAAAGGCGGCGCACAATCCAGAGCAGCTCACGGCGCAGCGCTTTCCCGGGAGATGCAGCCGGTATCAGCTGAAGAACAGCAAGTCAGAGCTAGAGCTGCAGCAACTTGTTGCCCGTCCGTCGCCAGCCCTACCTAGACTTATTATATGCTCGTACGAGCGGGAGTCCAGAAGCTCGCCACGCAAGCCACCAATCAGCCGCTGCCGATTCGCAATCCCGCTGCGGGACCCGTTGCCAGCTCGGGCGGATAGGAAGCCCGAGGTGCGCTAATGCGGCGGGGCCGCTGGCAGCATTGTGGAGAGGCAGCTGGGAGTCTGCGGCAGAGACGGCCACAGTCGAGATCCGAGTGCGAGGTGGATCCCCATCGACCGTCTCCGAGTGCCGGCATTGACGGGCCTTTGAACCACCCATGAATATCAGAACAGCCAGGGACGGCGGACAACAGAGCACATCTTCACCAGCGCGGCGCCTTTTTGTGAAATATCTGTATGCTTGCCCGCAAAAAGGGCAAGGTATCCTAACAGCTATGGTGCCTCCCGAGTTTCCTCAATGCCACCCACCGCGCAGCCAGATGCAGATGCCTATGCAACCAAACGCCAGTCCATGAAGCCGCGCCCATGAGTCCTCAGCCCTGTCCTTTGCCGTTTCCCGCCCCAAGTTGCCCCTAGCGTGTTACTCGTCCTCATCAGTCATATCCATCATGCTCTCGCCCTTTTCTTCATCATCAAGCAGCGTCCGCCGGCGGGCCACCCGCCCCTTGCCCTTGCTGCTCGGGCCGTCTCCCCCGATTCGTCGCGTGTTGATCCTCCGCGCCGCCTCCAGCTTTCTCTGCTCCAGGTGTTGCTCGAACTCGGCCAGGTCGTCCGCCTCGTCCTCGGCCGCGCAGTCGGCGAGCGCTGTTTCCTCCAGGGCCTTGTTGAGCAGCTCCGTGGCGGTGCTGTCCTGGGGATTGATGGCCAGAGCCTGGTGGAACACTGCCACGGCCTCCTCTGGTCGGTTCTGCTCCATCAGGATGAGACCTTTGGCGCTGAATATGGCGGCGTCCTTGCCGCCGAGCCGTAGGACTTCGTCAAACTCGGCCAGGGCTCGGTTAAAGTGGCGGAGACGTCGATACGCATGCCCCAGGTTCGTACGCGCCGAAAGCCACGCCGATGGCTCGCTGTCTATCTCGTTTGCAATCTTGAGCGCCGCGGTGAAGTACTGAACGGCCTCCTTCGGCTTGTCTTGGTGATATTTTACAATACCCATCTCGTTGAGGAGCAGCGGGTCGGTCTTGCACAGTCCATAGGCTGTCTTGAGAAACTCTTCTGCCAGCGTCATGTTGTTGAGGGCGTGATTTTGCATGCCCAGGAAGATCTGTGGCAGATGCGTCCCCATAAACAGCCGCGCCGCTGTCGAGTAGGCTGAGATGGCTTGATCGTGCTCCCCCTCCGCCGCAAAGGTGTGCGCGAAGCCAATCCAAGCAGGGCCGAAGTGCGCGTCCATCATGCTCGCTTTGCTAAAGTATCGCCTGGCCTCTGCAATCTTGTCAATAGCAAAGTAGTAGGTGCCAACAGCCAGCCAGGTGCACGGCTCTTCAGGGTGAGTGTCTGCGAGGTCGTGCGCGACCAAGAACAGCAGGTTCTTCATCTTGAGCTCGTAGAGACAAGCAAGGTGAACTGGGTATATGGTGAAGTTGTACTTGTCCTCCTGCAAGATGGCGTTGGTGATGGCCAAGGCGTCTCTGTAGCGACACTGCGTGTACAACAAGTCTGCGCGGGCGAGCTGAAGGTCGGGGTTAGCGGCCAGGCGATAGTGCGTCGACAGCGAGTCGTAAGCCGTCTCGAACGCTGCCGGGTTGCGGTACTTGGACAGCCGCGTGCTGTAGAGCATCTTTGTGAAGTCGGCGGCCTCCTGCGATGCCGAGACATCGTCGCCTATGGATATGGAGTCGAAGTCGAGGCTCTCGAGGAACTGCCACTCTTCATCGGGCGACAGCAGCGAGTTCTTCATGAGCTGCTGGAACGCCTCAAAGCACCGCACGTCGATGCGTACCGCATCCTTGTAGCACTCCTTGGCCCGGTCAAAGGCGTTTTGCTTTGCGTAGCAGATGCCCCGGAGAAAGCACATGGCCGCTTCGAACCGGCGGTTGGACGCCGCCGCCTCCTCGTCGCCGCCGTCGCCACGACTACGCCCAAGCCGCGACTGCTGGACCTTGCGCTTGTTACTGTGGCCATTGGCAATCAAGTGTGTTGGGTTTCGCTCGCCGAGGACCGTCAGGGCTTCCTCGAAGCGGTTCTGCTTGATGAGACAGTGGCCGGCGAGGTATCGGCACGAGGGATTGCGGGCGACGAGGTCCTGCTTGGCGAGGAATGACTGCGCGCGAGTGTAGTTGCCGGTAGCAAAATGGACTTGGGCGAGCCAGAACGCATCCTGATCGTCATCTGCATGGCATGAGCTGTCAGCAATCTGAATGGCGCGACCACTGGGGAGCCTGGAGGCGCTTACTAGTCAAGGCGAGCAGCTTGTCGCCGATGAAGATGGCCGACTCGTACTGCGCCTTGTTGAGGGCATCCTGCCGCCATTCCCGGAGAAACTTCTCCATCCTGCTCCAGCCTTTGATCAGAAGACTGCCGCAAGAAGAGAAGAAGCAGACGGGCGCTGTGATCTGGTCGGGCGCACAGCGTCGGGGGTCGAAGTCGAGGTTCGTTTGACAGGCGGCAGCCCGGAAGCTGATCCATGTTGTTGCCAGGCGCGACCAACGAGCGCGTCCAGCGGAGCGGCAGAGCTGCTCCAGGGGGTGCCCAGAGCAAACAGCGGGGCAGGGTAGCCTCAGCGCACACCCACCCAGCCCGGCAGTGCCAGCACCCTTGCACGCTCTGAGGGTCCAATCGAAGTGGCGGCAAAAAAGTTGCAGTGACGGCTCCGATGCAGGCGCTTCCATTCAGCTCACCACATTCGAGTCAGCACGCTCCTCCGCACTGCAGCGCTTGCAGATTCAGATTTCTCCTCAACCATTCAATTGACCGCTCTGCCACGGTCTCGCCCATCTGCCTCCTACCATACTCGTCAGTCGCTCCAGAAACCACAGCATGGGCTCGACGGCCAAGGTGCGCTCCGCGGCGCTCGCCCGCGACACCAACGAGACCAAGATCATGCTCGCCATCAACATCGACGGCGGCGACCTCCCCTCGGACACGCACCCGAAGCTGCTCGAGGCTACCACGGCGCACGCCGCCCAGAAGACCGGCTCGCAGACCATCTCCGTCAACACGGGCATCGGCTTCCTCGACCACATGCTGCATGCGCTGGCCAAGCACGCCGGCTGGAGCATGGCTCTCAGCTGCGAGGGCGACCTTCACAGTCGGTCCTCCCCCTTCCCGGCCTCTTGATGTGCTGTACCAGGCTAACATGCATGTTTCCTCAGTTGACGACCATCACACCGCAGAGGATTGTTGCCTCGCCCTCGGCTACGCTTTCAGCAAGGCCCTCGGCGAGCTCAAGGGCGTCGCCCGCTTCGGATACGCCTACGCGCCCCTGGACGAGGCCCTCTCCCGCGCCGTTGTCGACCTTTCCAACCGCCCCTACAGCGTCATCGATCTGGGTCTCAAGCGCGAGATGCTCGGCAACCTCAGCTGCGAGATGATCCCGCACTGCCTCGAGAGCTTCGCCCAGGCTGCCCGCCTCACCCTGCACGTCGACTGCATCCGCGGCAACAATGACCACCACCGCGCCGAGAGTGCCTTCAAGGCCCTGGCTGTCGCGATCCGCATGGCAACAGCCGTGGTCAAGGGCAAGGAGGGCGAGGTGCCGAGCACCAAGGGCACGCTGAGTGCGTAGTATGGGATCAACCGGAGTTTTGGTGTCGATATACTCGAAATTCGAATGTGGGTCACGAATCAAGTAGATACATGACAACAGGATATATGGCAAAAGGATCAATCAGACATGTGCGCATCAAGCGTAAAATATCACTGTATTTGAACCCCCGCGCCGACGTGAACCCAGTATGACCCCCAGCGTCATCTACCAACGACTATACTCCGAATATACTCTATGTACGGTAGTCGCCGTTGATGGTGACATAGTCGTGGCTGAAATCACAGGTCCAGTGTACCGTGCTCTTGTCGCCCGTGCCCAACTTTACGAGGATCTCCAAGTCCTCGGCTTCCAAAATCTCGCTTGCACGCTCCTCATCGACGACCTCGGGCTCGCCGTTGACGAGTAGCTTCAGCTCCGGAGAACCGTCGGTAGGGATGAATGAGACGTTGGTCCGCTCCGGCACAATCTCCGGGACGTCGTTCGCCGGCTGGCCGGGGGCGGAGATGAGCGAGTAGCCGGCAGCGCATAAGATGCGGCCCCAGTTGGCGTCCTTGCCGTACAGAGCCGTCTTGACGAGGGGTGACAGGGCAATGGACCGGGCGATGGCGCGGGCGGATTCCTCCGAGGCGCTGTCGACAACGCGGATCGTGACGAACTTGGTGGCACCTTCACCGTCGCGGACGATATACTTGGCCAAGTCGGTGGCGAAATCGGTCAGAATGCCCCTGAAAGCGGCGTAATCCTCGGATTGCTCAGACGACACCTCCTGACCGCCAGCTGCACCGTTAGCTAGCAACGCAACCGTGTCGTTGGTCGATGTGTCGCCGTCGATGGTGATCGAGTTGAACGACCGGTCCACGGCCTGCCTGAGGACAGAAGTCATGATGCCTGGAGCAATGGGAGCGTCGGTGGCCAGAATGGTGAGCAGCGTGGCCATGTTCGGTGCCAGCATACCCGCGCCCTTGGTCATGCCCGCAATGCGGTACTCGACGCCCGGCGACGACGGCAGCTCAAAGGACCGGGACATGAGCTTGGGGAACGTGTCGGTGGTGCAGATGGCCTTGGCGCAGTCCAACCAGTGCCTGTGTGAGTCGCCGGCCTTGTGGTACGCGACCGGGATGTGGTCCACGATCTTCTGGATAGGCAGCCTGGGCGATGCGTCAGTGCCTATCTCTGGAGGGCCAATTGGATTTCTCTCGGCCTCAGCAGTATCCCCTACCTCTGCCCAATGACTCCAGTGCTCATGACGATGGTCGAGTCCTCGCTGCCAACGCGCTGGTCCGCCGTCCGAGCCATGCTCGCGGCGTCCTCCAGCCCTCCGATGCCGGTGACGGCATTGGCACAGCCCGAGTTGACGACAATGCTGCGCAGGCCGGCATTGGCCCTGCCCTGTAGCACCTTGCGACTGAATGTGACGGGCGCTGCCTGGAACTTGTTCTTGGTGAAGACGGCGGCGGCCGAGCACGGCCGGTCCGACGTCACAATTGCGAGGTCCGGCTTGCTGGTGTTGCCAGCTTTGACGCCGACAAAGATGCCCGCGGCGGCAAACCCCTTGGGGTACGTGCCCGATGTAGGCACGTACTTGGCCTTGGCCGCGGGGATGCCTCCGCCGAGACTCGAGTACGCTCGAGTGAACTTCATGGCGTGGGTTGGGGTGCGTAAAAGTCAAAGTTGGAGCTCTGGCCGGGAAGATGGCGGGCTGGGATGGGGCCGGTTTTCGGGTGACTCAATTGTTTCCCCGGACGGGCGGCTGCATTTGCGGGTGCAACCAGACATTGTCAGCAACGGCACAGATACGACGGGAATCATGCTAAGGGGGCACAGCAGGATCTATGCAGCTGCGGATCACCTTGCCAGGTCCCATCGCCAGCTAAAATTGACGCAGTGTTCCTGAGTTGCCAGCTGTTCGCCATTGTCTGGCCGACGGCACGGCCTCTTGCAACACCAGTCGCGAGCGCAGCACAGGTAAATTTTGTAGCCCCACGAGCATGTCAAACAGGACAGGGATAAATAAAGAGAATCCGTATGAACAAAGACAATTGTACGGAGGAATGTTACTTCTTAAGAAATCACAACGAGAAAGGACAAAGACGGTGAGCGCACTGAGCCAAACTGAATGTCAGGCACGGTGCAACCATGCGAGACCCTGAGAACCTTGCTCGTGATCGCTGGCGCTGCTTTAGCCCGAGGGAACCCCAGCCACCTCGAATTTGTAGGCCGTGAAATGCACCTTTGAACTTTAAGGCATATTGAAGCCCTTTTATGCTTCTGCCACGGTCCGGTGCAGCGCAGATATCTGGCGAGCTAACTCTGAGGGTGAATCAGACTTGTAGCATCCTTGCGGACAAGCTTCCTGCTGCCTGCGAACAAGCTTCAGTGACCAAGGCTGGTGGCTCCGCGTTCAACCAATGAGAAGCATTAGCCAAAGTTGCGTGACCCACCCTGTGCCTGAGGCCGCGGGCCCTCCCACAGGTATAAAACCCACTCCTCCCCGCCTCTCTTTCAGTCTTCTTTTTCTTCTTTTCTCTCCATCCAAGTGCACGGGCGTTTTCCTTCTCCGTGAAGCGATAAGCTGAGAGAGGAATTTTGCTAGTTGAAAACTATACTATAACCACTCCTCATTGGGTTCGCCCGGTGAGGGAATTTTTGGAACTTCCTCGTTTTTGCGGAAACGTTTTTTTGTCTTTCATTGCGGCTGGTCACTCGTTGGCTGACGTGAAGAAGGGCGGCGGTCTGAGAACATCGTGGGATGCACAGCTGGAGTGGCTTGTGGTCCTCGTCTACGAGCACGAGTAGGGGGATATGACGTCCAGATGTTCAGGCAAGAGTTCTCATGGCTTGGCTCTGGCTTTTGGAGCCTGGGCGAGGCTGTCGTGATGTTTCGTGTCTCGTCTTCTCGCCCAGCGGCAGATTCTGCTCGAAGCAGCGCGTGAACCCTCGAGAGCCTGCTCCACAACACCTGCCATACATACTCGTAGCAATCAAAGGAATACAAACATTACTACGAGTAGTCCAAGTTCACGCCCGTCATGATGGTTCTTGCAAACGTCCACGTGCCGACGAGATTGCTGCAGTGCAGATACGGTTTTCCACCCAGGAGATGCATGTGTAATAGGACCTCGCTTTCCCAGACGCCTTGTCCTGATCTGCATGGCCACTGAACACATATCAGTAGTGTTTGAGCTCAACGTACTCTGAGCCTTTGGAGCATGCATGCTCAGGTCATGAGCATCATGCCCGGAGCCTTGCAAACAGAGCACCACACCGAAGGATAGCAGTTTTGGTGGCAGCCGCGTCTTAGCGCGGGGCATCCAGCTAGCCCAGGTATCCCTGCACCGTTTTCCAGTGACTCAAACTTTAGCAACCCAGCATCAGCAACGACACGGCACGACCCAACCGCTCCCGGATTGCCAGGTAAATCAGAGATTCTGAAGTTGAAGGTTTTCCAGAACATTATGTTCTAACATATGGAACAGATTGCGGCTTTCCACTCGTGTGCGACAGACTCGGCCCGCGACCGAGCAATCACCACCCCTCCGCCCGATCCTCGACAACCGCACGCTGCGGCTCGGCCAATCGTCAGACTCCCATGGCAGCGGAACCAGGGCAGCCTGCTCCCGCGAGCGGCTCCGTCCAGAAGAAGGAGCAGAAGCAGCAGCAGCCCAAGAACCAAGCCAAGGACCAGCCAGCGCAGGGCGAGGCGGCGGGCGAGAAGAAGCTGTCCAACGCAGAATTGAAAAAGAAGCAAAAGGAGGAAAAGGCGGCGAGAAGAGCAGCCGCCAAATCGGCGCAACCGCCGCCGGCGGCAGCGGCTGGAGGACAGCAGGCAGACGGCAAGGGCCAGAAGGCGAAGCCCAAGCAGGATGGCCTGCCGCACCACGTTCGATCGGCCTCGCGCTCGGTGCTGCCGCCGCCCGCGATCAAGGAGGTGAAGCCCAAGGTTCCAGAGTGCTTCAGCCACCTGTCCATGGCGCGGCGGATAGCCATCACGCAGGCGGACAAGGACGTCAACCCCGCCGTTCTCGCTCTGGGCCAGCACATGAGCACGTTTGCCATCGCGGATAGTATCACGCGGCTGGAGGCGACTCTGTTGGCCTTCAAGCAGGTAGGCCCGCCCCGAAGTACTCTGCGTCTTTATCTTCGCAAACTCTAACGTTGAGCAGGTGATTGACTCATATACGACTCCCCACGGAGCGACCTTCACTCGACACTTCACCTCCCACGTCCTCAACCCGCAAATTGAGTATCTCACGGCATGCCGCCCCATGTGCTTCTCCATGGGCAACGCCATCCGCTGGCTGAAACTCCAGATCAGCAAGATCGACATCGACCTTCCCGACTCCGACGCCAAGAAGTTGCTGTGCGAGGCCATCGATAGCTTCATCCACGAGCGCATCACGCTGGCCGACTTCGTCATCGTCAAGGCCGCGGGAGACATGATCGAGGACGACGAGGTCGTCCTTACCTACGCACACCACCATCTCGTGGAGCGGGCGCTGCTGCACGCCAAGAAGGACGGCAGGAAGTTCAAGGTCATCTTGGTCGATGATCCGTACGAGCGCGTGGGCATCGCGCACGCCAAGAGGCTCGCCGCCGCCGGCATCCCCGTCACGTACGCCTCCGACCTGGGCGCCCTGCGGACGAACCTCCAGGAGGCGACGCTCGTCCTCACCGCCGCCGAGGCCATGTTCAGCAACGGGGCCATGTACGCGCGGGCCGGCACCAGCGACATCGCCACGCTCGCCAAGGACAGGGGCCTGCGGGTCGTGGCTCTGTGCGAGAGCATCAACTTCACTGAGCGCGTGTCAATCGACTCGCTCACCTACAACGAGATCGATCCGGAGAGGAGCACGGACGAGGGCTTCCGGCTGCTGTTTGATACCAC
Organism: Tolypocladium album; assembly: GCA_024341135.1. Taxonomy (NCBI): domain Eukaryota; kingdom Fungi; phylum Ascomycota; class Sordariomycetes; order Hypocreales; family Ophiocordycipitaceae; genus Tolypocladium; species Tolypocladium album. The sequence goes on along the minus strand of JALHCF010000035.1, from coordinate 96,276 downwards.
GAGGGACAGGTTTATCTCGGTCGTGATTACGGAGCTGGGCAACACGTCGGCCAAGTCCGTGCCGGCCATCCTGAGGAAGCTAGAGGAGTTGTAGGGGCCCATGGTGTCGTCTGTAGTTAATAAATAAAAATGAGGACGTTCCAGCACTTGGCAGGGAGATCCAAAAGCGATTTTTACGTCTTGATTATGGCCGGTCTCAATGTTCCGTAGACCGCACGAAACAGTCATTGGCCGGCGGTGTAACGCAGTTCGTCAACATTTGCAAGATCCGCATCACAGCCCTTAACCATCGCGATGGTGCCAGCGTTGAACAAACGAAACCCAATGTCAATTCCGCACGAACCGCAGTCCAGCGTCTATGCCCATATGTACAGTCTCCCCCTCGTACACCCATCCCATATCATCCCGTCCCGTTCCCCCATATCCCTCGTCCTCACGTCGAATTGAGTAGTTCCCTCACGGCGCCGCCGCCGTCTGGGCCGTGGCCTCCTCCCGCTCCGCATCCCGCTGCGCCTTGCGCGCCCGCTTCTCCAGCAAGAAAGCCTTGCGCTCGCTCAGCGTCGCCGATTGCCGGTCGTCGACGCCCTGCAGCCAGTAGCCGAAGCTCGCGCCGCCGAGCGCGTACGCCGGGTACGCCCACAGCGAAGACTTGTTGAAAAAAGGGCGCATCTCGATGCCGACTTGCCAGAAGCGCACGGCCAGGCCTGCAAATCCTTGTATTAGCGGGAGACTCACCCCGTGAAGCAGGGAGATGGGCGGCGCTGGGGGTTTGGGGACCGTGGGGGCGCACGAACCGAAGCAGCTCCAGAAGGCGATGCGGTGGACCATGGTGGGCAATTGATCGCTCGTGTGTAATGTGTGCTTTCGTTTCGAGCGACGGAACTGGCCGGCTTAGGGACCGCGGGTGAGGTGGTTGAGTGTCTTGCGTCGCCTTCGTGGGGAACGTCGTGATGCTGGGGACGAACGAAGCTCAATTGCAATTGAGGCATGGTCACGTGCAAGGTCACATGCACCCTACCAACGTTCATGTTGAATCTAATTTCTGTCATGACTGATGCATTGATTGCAGTGAACTGGTTTCTCACATGCCAATTAAATGTAAATCTCTAGTCTAACCTAGCATATAAGTACAGTATCGCAACGTCTGTCACTCAGGTAGGTGTTATACAAGGCCTGCAGCCATCTAATGCCGGGTCGTAAGACATCAAACCACCGCGCTCTATCCATGCTACACGAGTCCGTGCAATGCAAAAGATGCCATGTCCTAGCCAAACATGTTATCCCTCCTCTCTGCGCTCAGAGTGTATGGCGGAGGGGGGCCGCCGCTCTGAGCCAGGCCGCTCGCAACGGGCGCCGGCGCCGATTGCGGAAGCGACCGCAGAGGCAGAGCAGTCGTGTTTTGCGTCCACTCTGTCGTCTTCGCGACCATTTTGGCCATGTATTGCTGGATGAACGATTCACTGCAAACGAGTCAGCGCTTGTATCATACAACACATCCACGACGAGGTGAAACTTACGTGTAGTAGCTGTGCTCAGAGTTGTGCGGAGACACCAAGTTGTGAGCCAGCTCATGAGCAAAGACAACCCACCACCAGGACCCTGCCTCAGCCTTTGCAGCTCCCGGGTTCTGCCCACTCATTGGTGCTGCATGTAGCTGCAGGAAGAACCTCAAATTGCAGAAGATGCTGCCATTCGCGTTGAAGGCAATCGTCCCGCCAGACTCGTCGTAGAATATATGAATCACACGAGGAGCCAGCGAGTATATGCCTCCAATCTCGATGAGCAACGCGGCAAAGGCGTTAATCGCTCCGATGTTCGTCGACAGAAACTCGGCTTGTCTTGCAGCCATGTCCTTGGCCACAAAGACCTTCATGCCGTTGGATGCCTCGGCCGCAAAGATGATGTTTGTCGCCGTAGCCCGGTCGCAATATGTCGCCTGCTCCTTCACTTGGCTAACTGTTGGCTGTGAAAACACGGAATTGGACCCGTGGGCGCGGGTCGCATTGATGGCATTGAGGAGATTCTGCTGAACAACCGCGGGGCTGGTCACCCGTCCGTCATCCTGCTGTGGCTTCTGTCCAGTGCCAGCCTTCTGCCCTTCGGGAAGGAGACCTGCAGGAGTTGGCTTGTCAATGGATTGCTCCAGTTGCTTCCGTGAATCATCATTCTCGTTTTGACTGTTGTCAAGACCTAATCGCCGAGTAAGGCTGGAAAACGCGCCCCAGCCCTTCTTCGGTTTGTTGTCTTGAGCTGCGTCATCTGGTGAACCCCAGGACCCTGGCATCGCAGGTTTGGTCGGAGTCCTAGCCACCTCACGAGCAGCTGAAGCAGCAGCCGGTGGCTCCGCTGCATTCCCTTCTTCTGCCCAGGTCTTTTCCCGTTCCTGGATCCTCTTCTGCTCCGCTTCCAACGCCTTTTTCCTCTGCTCCTCGGCAACTCTTGCCTCGGCTGCCTTGGCACGAAGGATACGGTCGACGTTGTAACCACGAGCGCGGAGGCCATACAAGTCCAGGGCGAGGAATGGCTCAAAGAATAAATAGGCTTGCTGATTTGGCCGCTTAAGGAGCATCTGGCATATCGCTTGGCCGATCTGGTACATGTCAGGTCGCCCCTCGTCAGCCACGTAAAGAACCCACGCCCCTTGGTTGCGGGCTCCTGCGGCCGACCTCTTCTCGGTGTGGGATTGGCGGTGGTCCTTGAGGCTGCGACGAAGCGCCACCGATCGCACCATTTCCACGCGGAGGTTCTTCTCGAGCCACTTGGTATCGTGCTGAATGCCGTCTCGATGGTAGTTGACGTATTCGTAGAGAAAGATCTTCGACCTCTCAAGAACATGTTTTCTCAGTGGCTCGGCCTTCTGGTGATTAGCCGTGTGGTTGCCGATCCTCACATCTTCTTGGACGAGATTGCTCAGCTTCTGACCCCCAAGCTGGAGATAAAACGCTTCCAGGACCTCCTCTTCCGGCGCACAGATGAGGCTCTCTTTGAAAAGTCGATAGCTGATAATATCATCCACAACCACAATCTGACCCGCAGATGCAAGTTGGTACTGTCTGATGGGAGCTTCCTCCTCTTCGTCCAAATTGATGAGGTCCCCTTTGCTCGGACTTGCCAGTTCTTTGTAGGCGAGCAGGCACGGAGACGTCTTCAACTTTCGCCAGAGATCCTTGTCTCGCTGCAGAGTGGACGCTACTTCCGCAAGGGACTTGAGCAAGTCAAGATACTTCTCTGGGCTCTGCAGAACACCGAGCAGCCTGGCCGGCTCGCTGCACACCATATTCGCCACTTCCAACTTAGTTGGCTCGCTCTTCGCTCCGCAGTGGAACAAGAACGCGTTGGCCTCCTTGCCGAAATCGACAAAGTCAAAGATCTCGCCGTACGTCGCAGACGTGCCCAAGTAGGTGCGTGAGGGTGTGATGTATGACAAGCTCCCTGATTTATCCGACGCTCGAGAAGTACTTGGCCTACTGACAGGCACGATGGGTGCATTCCGGAGCATATGCAAGCTGTTATCGCGAATTTCACTGATTCGAGAGGCGAAATATCCAAACAAGGTGGTGGCAGAGTGATGGTCCTTAGGCGGATTGGCCAGCAACCGTTGGACACACTCTACGATCGGGGGGTCCCTCGCTACACCAAATTTCTGGCATATTCTTAGCAACTGGTGGCATGACATGAATCGGATCAGCTCGGTATGACTTACGTTCGCATGGTCATGGAGACCCTTCTTTAGAATATCGAATCCAAGCACGGAAGCCCTCTCATTCGTGAAACAAGCCCTTGGCGTGACAAGTTGCGAACTTCCCTGTAAAGGCATGATGGCCTTGCGGGTATCTGCGAGGTTGAACGAGGCGTAGCCGTTTGAATGATGATTGGTGATGAAGTAAGTCATCGCCGAAGTGCGCAGAGCCTCGTCCTTGCCCGCCATCATCTCGACCAGCTCAGGAACCGACGGATATACACGGAGACCAAGACGTGACAAGAATCGAGCCTCGGGGCTACTAGGCCGGAAGCTGCCTGGCGGTCCGGGCCATTGTATGATCGGCAGCCTCAGCACGCGCAGCGAGTCCTTTGGTTCAAACAGCGCAGAGACCTTGTACAACGTCTCGGTGCCCTTGGTAGGCTCCAGACCTTGGGGGCCGGCTTCCGCAGGGCAGAACTTGGTGTCCCTGAGCTTTGCCAGATCGTCTAACGGAATGTCCTGCTGTACAGATGCCAAGTACTTTATTAGCTCCATGTGACTCCATTTCTGTTGGCCGCCATCTCCAGAGGCATTCAGCAGTCGGGTAAAGATTGTGTCGAGATCAACCGTCTTTCGTACCCCAACCGCAGTTAAGAACTTTTCTTTCACTTTCTCGCACCCTTGGATGACAGGGAGGTCGTCAAAGAGCTTGACCGATGGAAAGAAGGACTCTGTCGGCAGCTTCATGCCCAGTTTTGTTGGTATTACCGGGTGAGCCTTCACCAAATGGGCAACTGTCTCCCTGTCCCTGGCAGTGATGAGATCCCAATTCTTTGAGAGAACTGTCAAGGCTTGAACCGCAAATTTTGGCGATTTCGTGATGCTGTCCTCCTCTCGCGCTGAACGGCTTGTCTCGATGAGAAACCTCAGCCATGCGAGTACTTCCAGAGGTTCCCAGCCCAAAGCTTGCAGCTCAGCAATGGGGGAATTGACGGTGAAGGCAAACGGGATGGTCGTCGGGGGAATGGGCACGCCTGCAGGTATTTTGCTGATGTTTTGAAAGTTTTTTATGCTTCCGAACGCGACGATCTCTCCTTGATCAGTCTCATTGCCGACCGTCGCGACGGCGACTTCCAGCAACGCTGAACGGCTTCCAGGGTCGAGCTCACCACTCAGACTCTTCTTGCCCGCCCACGAGATGAAGTTCATGGCTTGCGCTTTAGTCAGAGCTTTGGCCTCCAGCTCCCGCTTCACATCTGTAACAGTGATGTGGGAGATGAGGCCAAAATCAATAAGTTTCCGCACGAAAGGGGACTCCTTCATCTCCTCGAGTACAATAGGGATACTGTCCACAAATGAGCTCAGGTCATCAGACCCGAGGCGAACTTGCGTGGTTTGGAGAACACCTTGGCTTGAGTACATCTCGATCGATGCCTTCTTGAAGCACGTCCAAAATGCTTCCTCCATGATCTGCCCAACCTGCCCACTGGGAGTAGAATCGCCGAAGCTGAACGTTTTTAGGGTGTGGAGGGCCTCGGGCATGAACTTGGCAATAGTTTCTTTGGAAATCTTCTTGCCGGGCTCAGCAGAGCTGCGAAGCCTCCTGCTCAAGTCGTCCATCTCATTGGCAAAAGCCAGTCTGGTGATGATTCCAGCTGCCCGTAGGAGCTCGACGTTCCACGTCCTCACCCACCTCGCATTCAAATCAATGGCTTCTCGCTCAACGGTAGGAATGACGGACGGCGCAGAAACGTGCATCCCAGCGCCTGTGGTCTGCATGGTCGGAAATCCAATGAATATGCGACCTCCAGGCTTCTTGCTTGGCAGGACGGAAGCGAACACGTCCGTGGCTTTGGCGAGAGCCGCATCCGCGGCCGCTGCCTCGGAAGCATGGGTCTCGTCGAACGATGCCGTCAGTATCGAAAGCTTTGTCGTTTTTGGTGGTGGCTTTTTCGTGGCTCGCTCAAGCTCAGAGGCGAAGGAAGAGGAGACATTCGTGCGAATGCTGGCTGATGTGGCTCTAAGAAAGATTGCAGACGAGTTCATCTTCGTGACGTCTTCAGCTATGATGGGCTGAACGGCGTTTTCTTCCCTTTGCGCTTTCGACTTGAGACCGCCATGAGAGGTACTCGACGTCAGTCGGGCGAAGAAGGATCTCAAGGATGGTGCCTCGGCGGTAGAGCCGTATGAGTCTGAGCCCTTGGCAGATGAGGCGGCCGCCTGCGGCTTCCAGCCAACAACGCTCATGTACGACGCATCGATCTGGGTGCTTGTACGATCGACGCCAACCACCTTCATGAGGCCTTCCTTTGTGCGAGCTTCGAGGTCCCGAGGGAGAGGGAGCTCTGCGCTAGGAGAGGAAACCTTTCTCAACGACAGTATCCGGTAGTCGTCGATCCAAAACTCGACGTTTTGCAGCGCCACAAAGGTCAAGCTCGTCGCGAGAAACTGGCTCACGGAGAGGAGATTCGGCAAAGGAGTCGTCGAATTTCGGTAATCCAGTACGAAGGCTGTATTGCGACTGGCCTTGTCTTCAGGGAGATGTGATTTCTTGGTAAAGAGAGAGTTCCCCTTCCAGTAAAAAGCCATGGCCTCGCTGCCGGAGCTGACGAACGGCTCCTCGCAGTCGGCAAAGACACTGTAGAAGCCAACGCCGAATGCGCCGATCTTGGTTTCGTCGGGGTTGCCCTCGGCGATCCTCTTGAGGCGGCCCCAGTCCGTCTTTGTAAAAGGCTGCCCGTCGTTTGTCACAACCAGGCGGCGGAGGGTATGGTTCGAGATGACATGTTTCAGCAAGTCGGAGCGGCTCGTCGTGGTAGGCAGCGGTACTTGTGTCGAGGGGATCGTCTCCCACTTGACGCTGACGGTCGTTGCCTGGGCATCTGCGGCGTTTTGGATGAGCTCTCGCAACGTCGTCCACTCTCCTGAGTATCTGGCCAGGACCTTGTCTATCAGGGCGCGGGTATCGACGGTGACGGCCTCCTCGTCTTCGCCGTCGCGGAGCGCCGCGGCGCGGAGGCTTGAGTAGTCCATGGCGGGTGCTCGGCTCTGGTGGTGATCAGATGGGCATTTTGCGAATATAATGACAGCGGGTCTATCTTGTGGTATTCTCTCGAGAGGCGTCGGCTCGGCTTCTGGGGCGGTAGCAAGTGACGAGAAGAGCAGGCAGAATCGTGATTGCGTCGCGTCGTCGACCAGCCCGGCTCGCTAGACTAAGCAAGGCATAAGCCTAATTCGTGCCCCGTGCACCACTGGTTTTGTCCCAGGACGCCCCAGGGAAAGAAATGAGAGGTTGGTAGGAACAGATATGCAACAACGGACGTCCCTGACTTTGGCTAGAAGAGATAGGAATAAGTGCTGTAGGTTCCAGCGCCTGCGACGCCGCATGCTGAAGCGGGAGGCGTTATGCCGACACGCGGCGTGCTGTAACCCCACTAGGCCAATGAGCTCCCGTCCCCTGTCGCCTCCACAGCCCGCCCACCTCGGCAGCCGGAGCCGTCCAGAGGCCGATACAGACTCGTACATGCGGTTGTCAAGTTGAATCCTAACATGTATTTGAGAGTGTAGATTACTGCACGTACTTTACGCCGCAACATATTTTTGTATGGACATCAACACTATGCGCTATGAATCGCTTTAGAGTCAAGAATAACGCTCTGGATGTGATATGGAGGCATCCGGGAGGAACAGCGGTGGTGATCAGTATTGGGTATCTCATGGTCTTGGTATGGAGTATTTGTCGCGAACTTGTCAAGCGTCATCTGTTCGGTCCTCGCGACGCCGGGAATACGGGCTCAGGCTCCGCTTCCGATGCTCTCTGGACCTTGAACGCCGACGCTCTCTAGCCCCGTCTCGACTCCTGTCCCTACGTCGCCGATCTCTTGGCTCGCCGCTCCGGCTCCGGCTGCGCTCTCGTCGCTGTCGATGGCCATCCCGCTCTGCGCGCCGTCTATCGCGGCTTCGGTCTCTTGGTCTCTCCGCATCACGACTTCGTCGCCGACGGCCCCTGTCCCGATCCCGGCTACGGCTCCTGCTCCTGTGCCGTCTTCTTTCCCTCCTATCCGAGTCGCCGTGACGTCGAGACCGCTCTCGCTTTGGCTCTGCCTCGGCTTCGTCCTCTGCCGGACCACTCGCTGGTCCGATATTTCTCTGCCCTCCAACCTCGATCGCGTTCGCTCCGGTGGTGCTCCGTTGTGGCGGCGGTAGTCCAAGCGCGCGGGCCAAGGCGTCTTCTTCCGCTTCTTTGACCTTGCGTATTTCTTCTTTGCGCTCCCGCTCTCGTCGCTCCTCCTCTGTCTCGCCAGTGTCCGCAGTCGTATCATCGGCCTTGGCGTACCAGTTCAGGTCCTTCCCCTTTTGCCATCTTCCCACTGGAGCTTTGAGGCTGTGGCCAAGGTAGTTTTCGCGGTGCGCAGAGTTCGCGACTTCGTCCCAGCTGAAGTTGACGCCGCCTCGGGAGCCAGACTTGCGGATGCTGGACAACAGGTCCATGGTGGCGGTGGCCCAATCGGTCGCACAAGGGAGCTAGCTTTGGATACCGGATTAGATGATCAGTTCGCGTGTGTGCTCTGACGTGATCGTAATGTTTGCTCGGTGAGGCGGCAATGCGTGGAAGTTGGAGAATGGTTCTCAGCAGATTCAGGTCCGCTGAATTCAGTACTAGCCGCGCGCGGAATGGACCCGGGCCACTGCTTGCCAGCCAACCCCACGTCACTCCGAGCTACAGCAGCACAGCCTAAACTTAACCACTTCAACGTTCCACGAAGCACGTGGGAGCTGCCATCAACAACCACCATCGCGCGCAAAGCTCCCTGATGCGATGGCCAATCCAAATGAACCCCCCTTGGACGAGATCCAATGGCGCTCGCCGCCCATCGTCGCCCAGATGGGCGGCCTCCACTCCAACACGATCCTCTTCTACTTCGCCGAGTCGCCCTTCTTCGAGCGCACTTCCAACAACGCCATCATCATGAGCCAGGCCATGAACAACGCGTCCATGTACCACTTCATACAGACGCGCGAGGCCTTCGAGGGCCGCCTCAAGACCATGTCGGGCCTGGAGTTCATTGTCGGGGAAGAGCCGGCCGAGACGGGGCCGGGCATGGGCACCGGCGTGTGGGTGATTCGCAAGCAAACGCGGCGGAAGCGATACCAAGAGGAGGATGAGATTACGGTGCATGCTTCATTCTTTGTGGTGGGCGAGAATATCTACATGGCCCCAAATTTGGCGGATATCCTTGCGTCACGGATCGTGTGTCTTCCACTTCGCTTGAACTGCTGCAGCTGCTAACCATACGCAGATGACGATATCCTCAGCGATCGCAAAGGCTCTGCCTGCGGCCGAAAGTGCTCGAAACTGGCGCCCGTCAACCGGCCATATCTATCATCTTCCCCAACCGTCATCCCGACAAAAAGCCCAGGGCCAAGCCTCCCAAGCAGTTACACCCATGCCTGACGGGCCCGCCAAGCCGACGCAGGCTCCCCAAAAGGGTGGCGAGCTTTCACTGGAGCGGGCTTCTGAGGAGGCATTCTTGGCGCACATGCGGCACGGCGGTGAATATGTTGACGAGAATCCCATCACGGGACGGCCAGGAGAGTTTCACTTGTCCTCGACCGGACGCAAGGCCGTCCCTCCGCCAAAAGCAGTCACGGAGTCAACTATCGGCGCAATGAACGGGCCAACATTGATCACCAAGTTCGATGACAAGAAGGACGGTAAGGCGGACAAGACGCCGAAGTCGGCGACAACGCCCAAGCCGAAACGGAGGAAGAGCAAAATGAGCAACGGGCCGACGCCCGCTCAGACTCCAACGGCATCTTGATTTTGGTGGTTCATTTGACATGGCGTTGACTTTCTAGGGGAGTTGGGCGATGAAAACAAGGAGTAGAGCATGTGATACCCATCATCGAGGCTGTAGTAGCGGTACGGTCTCGTGAATACAAAGACATCTTCGTATCTCTTCGTGCCTGTCGCCTAAATGATCACATATCCTCCGTCCACGGATAGGTGCGCGCCTTGAATGAATGATGCCTTGGAGCTGGATAAGAAGAGCACCGCGTCGGCAACCTCTTGCGGCGTGCCTTTTCTCTTCATCGGCGCTATGAGCACGTCGTGCGCATCGTCGGGGACCTCGGCTGTCATCGGCGTGCTGCGACCGTTTAGTATTGCGTCAGTGAGCCTTTATGCGTTGGAAAACGTACTCGATGATGCCAGGGCAGACACAGTTGACGCGAATATTGTGTGGAGAATACTGCCATGCAAGTCAGTCAATCAGTTGCGAGGTGCTCGGGCGCACTGACGTCGATGGCATCGCTCCTGGTGAGGCTGAGAATCGCCGTTTTGGACGCATTATAGACCGCTGTGCAACATCAGCACGACGAATGGAAGCGAAGACGAGGAGCAAGGTTGTAACGCACGCGATCCGGCCTTGCTCACGATGCTGAGATTGCTCGCCAGATTGACGATGGAGCCACGGCACCCAGCACGTCCGTCGTGTGTCGGCAGCGGTTCCTGGGTCATCATATACTTGACCTCCTCGCGCGAGCATAGCCATAAGCCGCGAAGGTTTGTGCCCATGATGTCGTCGAACTCGGAGGCTTTCCACTCGTGGGAGGGCTTTGTTGGGCCGATTATTCCTTTCCTCCGTCGTAAGCTACATGTCGTCACGGTAACATGTGCACGCGCCCATCTGGTGTGACATGTAGACGCATGACTTGCTTACCAGCGTTATTGATGGCATAGTCTATTCGCTTGAAGTGTTGAATCACCCGTGCGATGCCATCGACAACTTCTTCTTCGACGCGCACGTCGACTTTGAGCGGCAGGATGTCTACCTCCGGTGACAACTCCTCGATGCGGGCTTTCGTCTCCTCGAGGCCATTCGTACTGTGGTCGACGATGGCAATTTGGTAACATCCCTCTGCAGCAAACGATATGGCAGTCTGTCTCCCGATGCCTGGCGACGCGAATCCGTCAGCGCGCGCTGAGACACGCGGTTAAACTCAGAGCTTGGGATTGCCGACATGAGTGTTGTTGGTTTGGCTTACCGGACCCTGCACCGGTGACCAGCGCCACACCCGGGAATAAAGTCATCCTTGCTACGGAATGTGAGATGCAGAATATTTGTTGGCTTTTATTGACGTATAAGCATTGAAGTGCCTGTTTTATCGACATCGGCAATCATGTGATTGAACTATGATGTAACCTGCAGCATGTGGCATCGCTACCTCGTTCCATTTCTATTCTACAACCCAACCTTTTCCCGGAACCTTCTTTTGCTTGACCTTCTTCGCGGGCAGCGGCCAGCCCTGCCCTCCCGTGCTCTCTGCTCTCAAGTACGGAACGACCCAGCATTCCCTGGTCGTTGCGCCATCGGCTGCTGATGGCGCCTTGACCTCCTTGATGGGCTTGCCGTAGCTGATCAACGGGGTTCCCTTGGCCAATCCAGCGAGCTGCCCTCCCGTGACGTCCGTCAGCGACTGCATCCTGGTCTTGGGTTTCTTCTCTGGGTCCAGGCCCGAGGGGGTTGCCCGTTGCAGGTACGAGTATACAATGTACTCGGGGCACTCTTGGTGGCTCAGGTGAGCAAGCGGAGACGTCGGATGAATGTAGACCAAGCCGTCATCGTCAGAGCTGGGGCCGGCGTGCAGAGGAATGAGCGGGACATAGGGAACATCGATGGCCCGGCGAGGCTTCCTGTAATGCTCCGGCGGGTTCGGCGCCATGTCCGCCCGTATGGCAACATGTTCGACGAAACCAGCCGCCATCATCTGCTTCAAGGCGCTCACCTGCTTGGGCGACGGGGGATCGAGCTTGTCCTGATATTTCAGGTTCGCAAAGGTCGGGATGTTGGCCCGCAGGAGCTCCGTGATCTGCCTCCGCAACTGCTGGATCTCCTTGAGGACCTTGAAGCGGACAAAGTGGCTCTCGCACCACCCCTCCGTAGGCTCGTGTGCAAATTCGCCAACCACCTGCAGCAGCTTGATGGCATCTGACCGGTCGTCCAAGAAGCAAAAGTTCTTGTGCACCTCGTTGAACATTCGTCTCACGTTCGCTTGTCGCGTCTCAGCCAGGACATCTGCGTTGGTGCGGACCTCTACGTCGTCCTTGGCCGCGAGCGCCGGCACAGCTTGGTTCTCCGGAAGGAATACTTCAGCCGCCGACAAGCCAGCCACCAGCGCAATGGTGTACGGCAAGCAGTCGTGCAAGTGGCCCACCAACAGGATTCGTGCGAACCGAGGCGAGAGGGGGAAGACGGACATGGTTTTGCCAATCTGAGTGACCTGCCCATCCGCTGAGAGGGCAGCCAAGTACGTGAGCAGTTTCTCGGCCTTGGCTAGACTGCTCCTGTCCGGCGGCGTTGGGAACGGGAAGTTGACGACGTTCTGGAGGTTCATGGCCTTCAGCTGCAAGACGACACCCTCGATAGGCATGCGCAGTAGTTCGGGATCCGCAAACTCCTGGAAGTCTCGTTCATAGACGGCCGACGAGTACAGTCTGTAGCAGTGACCAGGCCCCGTTCGGCCGGCACGACCAGATCGCTGGTTGGCGCTGGCCTTGCTGATCCATCCAATGTCGTAGCTCTGCACTCCACTTAGACGGTCATAATGCCGCTCCTTTGACCTGCCGCAGTCGAACACGAAGCGCGTCCCCGGAATCGTCAAACTCGTCTCGGCGACATTGGTCGCAAGGATGATCTGGCGAGTTCCCTCTGGAGCGGGTTCAAACACCCGCATTTGCTCTCTGGTTGGCAGCAGAGAGTAGAGTGGTAGGATTTGCATCTTGAGCGGCGCTTCCTGCTGGTCCTCTTCGATCTGAAATTCCTCCTCGTCCTCTTCGTCCGATAGAAATTCATCCTCCTCTTCGCCAGCACCGTCATCGACATCGCCAAACTCAATGTCCTCGACCTCGATGGGTGCCTCGTTGGCAGAGATTTGCACCTTGTGCCCCTCCGCAGTATTAAGACCGCCAAAAGCGGCCTTGAGCCGCTTGCTCAGCTGTATAATCTCGTTGCGACCAGTCAAGAAGACCAGGAATCCTCCAGGAGGGAGCTTTCGATGACCTCTGCTAATCTTCCTGAACGCCTCCTCCACGTAGTCGGGATAGGTTCTTCGGGAGAAATGAAGGGTGACGGGATGTTGCCGGCCTTCGACTTCCAAGACCGGAGGCGGCGTGGAAAAGAGCGTCGAGTTCATCGTCAAGTCTTCAATCCTCAGCGTCGCGGACATGATGATGAGCTTCAAAGGCTTGAGTTTGGTGTCCTCTTTGGCCAGCTCAGAGCGCAGCTTGATGACACGGCTGAGCATACCAATGAGAATGTCAGTGTTGACGCTTCTCTCGTGGGCCTCGTCAATGATTATGGCAGAGTACTTTCGTAGAGTGATGTCCTGCGCAATTTCCCGCAGCAAAACGCCGTCGGTCATGAATTTGATGGCAGTCTTGGCGTCCACCGTGCCTTCGAATCGAATCTGATAGGCTACCGCTCCAGAGTGGTCGCCCAACTCGTCCGCCACTCTCTTCGACATACTCACCGCAGCGACTCGTCGCGGCTGCGTGATGCCAATCATCCCGGGCGTTGGAGAGTCTGGAGAGCCATATCCAGCCTCATAGAGAAACTGGGGGACTTGAGTGGTCTTTCCGGAACCTGTGGATCCACAAATGACCACAATGTCGTTGTTGTGAATGGCCTCCATCAGCCTTTGCTCTTCGGAGACGACAGGAAGCTTGAGTCGGGCCTCTTGGATTTCCGGCGTCCGGGTCACGGTTACGCTGAATACCTTTCTGTCGGTCTTCGCCGTCGGCTTGAGCTCCATCGGGAGAGGATCCTGCTCGGGGGCTCTGGGCACAAAATTGTCCGGTCTGGGTATTTCCAAGGCTGCCTGGCTGGTTTCGGATGGTTTGTATCCGAGTGCTTCATTGCGTTGTTCGTGAGCCCACGCTTTGAAGGCCGATGACCGTTGAGCCCTTTGTTCACCGTCTTCCCCATCCTCGTCCATTGAGTCCTCAGAGTCGTCGTTACTCTCACTCGACTCTTCGTCAGAGTCTCCTTCAGAGTCCCCGCTTCTGCTTTCGTCGTCATTTGGTGCTTTCTCTTGTGCAACTGAAGCATCGTCGTCGCTGCCAAATCCGCCCCATTCTTCGTAATCTGATGCGTCAGAAGAAGCCGGGGACTCCACCTGCACCGCCTGCACTTTCGTCTTGACGCCACCTCTCTTTTGCCTCTTCTTGATGACTGGGCGGCCGTCATCGTCAACCTCAAGAGGTCGTTTCAGGCCGGTACCAACAGCTCCAGTGATACTGCTGGCGGGCTGCGTTGGTGCTGAAACAGGGGTGATGGATGGTTTTGTAAGGATCTGGTCCAGTTTCGCGCCCCCTGCGTGCTCATCGACGGCATCTTCGTTCTCCTCGTCTTCATCCTCATCCTCGACTCTGCTTTCGTCCACTTCCCTCCTCTTTTCGAAGAGCACATTGTCGGCATCGTCGTCCTCGATGCCCGCCTTCTTCTCCCTCAGCGTGCGCGAAATTGCTTGCTTCTTGGTCTCGCGACCTTGACCGAGCGATCTGCTGCTGCTGAACAAGCTGGTATCGACCTTTGTTGCGGCGAGCTTCGCCAGCAGCTCGCGGTTCTCATCCTTGCGAAGCTTGTTGTCGATGTATTTCTCCAGGCGCTTCGCCTTTTTGCCGCTGACCTTGACTCCATCCTGGCGCAACTCTTCTTTCATGCGAGCCTTCTTCTCCTCTACCTCCTTCTTGTCGTCGGCCAGGATTTCCTGGTTGGTGTCCTGGACTTCATGGCGGGCGTTCTCTTTCGCCTTTTCACGGGCGAGCACCCTGTGCTTTCGCTGCCGGGGCACGTGTTTTGCCATGGTCGGCTGAGGGTGTGGCTCTTAGCGCATAATGTTCAATTTTGGGATTCTTCTTTCTTGTGCTGAGAATCTCATGTTTCAATTTTCAAGACCCGGGTAGATGGTGAAGACCCATTAAATTTTGGCTGTGGAAGATTTTGCCACATGCGACCGCCAAAATCTGCAGCCTAACTCATGCTAGCGCAATCTGGCAGCTCGCTACCCTGGACGTGACGCTGACCCCATTCGTCCCTCAGCGAGTCAGCGCTCTCACCTATCTATCGTTGCACCAAGCCGCAACCAAATGGCGGTTCACGATGTTCGGGAGGAGGACTTTCCAGTCCCAAGCCGTCACGCCTCCGGGCTTGTGAACGGGGTCGCGACGGAAGTGACTTCACTGAGCTTTTCAGACAAAATCCTCATCACGATATGTCAGGAGGGACGATTGTCGCAATGGGTATGCCGCACTGGCGTGGTCATGTACCCTTTTGTCTGACTTGATCCAGGTCCAAGTCCCTTTGACGGGCTCTTCAGCCGGCATGGTCGAGATGACGTTGCCGAGCATGAGCCACGGAATCCTCCCTTCAATGCACTTGACACCCAAAACGTTGCTTGGAGGCGGAGGCGACGATCGCGAGACGGCTGGACAACTATACGCCGCACAGATCGCAAGCCGCTTGTCACTACAATCGCCCGATGACAGGAGGACACTGGTGCTTGGGCTTGGACTGGCGAAGTTGGATACGGAGCGAGAGGCATTCTTTGATCTCTTTGAGCTGGTGCAGAAGATCCTCTAGGCCGTGTGCCGAACATGAGAAGAGGCTGAGGCTGCCTGGCAACAAAACATCATAACTCTGCCTTGCAATTGAAGGATCCAACAGCAAATTTCACATTGCGTTTGTGAAGCATCGCCCCAGAGTTGACTCTGTGTCGACGGTCTGACGTGTCTGGCCACAACCTTTCAGTTCAGCTCCCCACCGTAGGGCTGAACAGGCTGCGCCGCGATGTTCGGCAGCCGGCACGGCCATGCCCATGCGACCGGGCCGGCTGCGGTACCCTCCGCCATGGCTGAGTATCTGGCGAGCAGAACTCGTAATGTACAACGTAATGGCGGGTTAATGTTACACCCTTTCTGACCTCTCGTTGCGCAGGCGTCAGATGGCCCAACTACCGCGTGCGCGTGTATAAGTCCCGCCGCGTGTTCAGCTGTGGCACTTAATCGCAGATGATTCAGAGTGACTGCCTAGAAAGACGACCCTCGCGCCCTCTGAATCACCTTGACAGTCAAAACATCGTCCACGTACTTTGATAGTCCCAACAAAGCGATCCCGTCGCAGAGAAGCCAAACAAGCGCCATGTCCGTCTACGACGACGCCCACCAGGACTCGCCTCCCGAGGACCACATCCAGACCCTCGCCCGCGCCGAGCCGCAGCCCGCGATCCCCTCGCAGCCCGACTACGGCCTCGACTCGCTATTCGGGCTGCTCGCCTCCTTCGTGACCGCGCCGCTGTATCTCTACGCCTCGCTGCGCGGCAAGTTCCGGGTCTGGGACGGCATCCTCGACGGCCTGCCCGACAGCGCCTTCGTCGGGCCCGCGCTCGACGTCGGCTGCGGGCGCGGCATGGTGCTCCTCAAGCTGGCCCAGCGCAAGAAGAAGCTGCTGCTCGCCTCACCCCAAGGGCAGGGAGAGATCGCGCCAGCCTACGGCATCGACATATTTAGCACCGCCGACCAGACCGGCAACTCCCCCACAGCCACCTACACGAACGCCGCCGCGCTCTCCGTCGTCCCCCACACCGTCCTGCACACCGCCAGCTTCACCGAGCGCTTCCCCTTTGCCGACGCCGCCTTCGTACTTGTCACGTCTAACCTGGCGCTGCACAACGCCCCGCGCGACGGCCGCCTCGCCGCCGTCAAGGAGATGGCGCGCGTGTGCGCACCTGGGGGGAGGATCGTCATCGTTGACCTCTACGGCAACTTCAAGGACCATCGCGCGACGCTCGAGGCGCTCGGATGGGAGGGCGTCGAGATCTCGCAGGTGGGATTTAAAATGCTGTTCGGAGTGCTGCCCTGTCAGATGTTGACGGCGACCGCCCCGACACCGACCGTCGCATAAGCTTAGCTTGCGCCCGCATTTCGCTCTGCTTGTTTTGCTTATCATACCAGAGAACACTCATTCGTCACGTTGAATCCATTTATCAAGGCTCTCAGCTCCACCAGATCCATATGGAAGCGGCATAAGCAGTGCGTTCATGCGCATGAGCGACCAGCCCCGATGCAAACCACAAGGTACTGTTTGTATTGCGCTCTCTGTAGCTGGTTACTCACGATAGACAAGCTATACAGAGCGTTGCACTCCAGCCACGTGTTCATGTCCAAAGCTACCCCGTCTGCTGTGCAGACCTCGTCTCGCCAGGCCCTGAAATCCCCGCCGTTTTGGCATGATGGATCCAGTTACGGACCATGGAATATATACTCCCCCCTTCTCTCGACCGGCGAGGTCATCAAGCTCGCCTTCGTTGCATCCACTGCTGCCGCGCATCCGGGTGTGCAACTTCACCTCAAGGGTTACGATGCTTACGGTCCCTGGTTGATAATTAGACATTGTCTTTCCCATCATTGAGCAAGGCACAAAACTCACGTGCTTAGCCTCCTGGAGAGCTGTTGCAGCTTCTTATCGTTGTCGGCCTCGTGGGCTGCCTTCTGGAGCGCAGTCGCACGCTCCTCCTCTTGGTGCTTGACTACCTCATCGTGGCTGGGGGGCAGCCGCTCGTTCTGCAGGTCCACCTTTCGAGCATCCTCAAACGAGCTGATGGCGTTCTTGATGCCCTCGGCGCCAAGCATCAATGTGCCGGCAGGCAGCCTGCCGCCGGAAACAGTCTTGAGTTCCGTGACCCTCTCCGATTCTTCCCGCAGAACCTGGAAAACTCGAGACATGCGGCCGATGGCAAGAATCTTGTTCTTGATAGCCCTCCGCTTGAATTCGATGGAATTTGGATCCTCCATGGCTGTGACCGCAGGCGGGGATTGGGGGGATGTTGATGACGGCGTCTCCTCCTTGAGCTCTTCCTCGGAGCACGTGCTCAGGATGGCAATCAGCATGTCGGTTATCTTCTCGCCAACAAACGGCAAAGACCACGTGAAGACGTCCATGAAGTTCGGGAGCCAGTAGGGGTGCGGGGTGCAGTTGAACTGCCGGATGTTCATGACGTTGTTCTCGTACTTCAAGACCGCCGCCTTGTTGTTGTAGACGTCGAGGTAGTTGGGAGCCGAGAAGATGGTCATTACGCTGGGGAAGCCCGTGGTCCGCGTCTTTCTATACATTCGGTATCCAGCGTCCTGGGCCTCGTGGGCGCGAATGACGGAAAGGAGGTTGTTCTTCTCCAAGAAAGCGCACGCGGCAGGATACGAGAAGAAGTATGAGCAACCGCGCACGTGGTTATGCAAGAAGTAGTCGCTCGTTTTTTCCTGGCCAAACTCCTCAAGCGGGTCGGCCCAAAGGATATCGCACATGAGTCCTTGCGTGGGGGGTTCCCTAAACCGGTCAATCTGTTGGCAGGTCAGCAGTCGAGAACGTCGGGCCCGATAACGGGTTTAACAAACATTTCTCAGATCGTCCAAAGTATGCAGCTCCGGGCTGAGACCGCCATGGATGCAGAGAAACTGCTTGTTCATAACGGCAGCCAGGGGCAGGCTGCAGAACGACTCCATGCAGGCGTCATAGACAACCTCCGAGTACTTGTGCTTGCACTCGAGCTTGAAAGTAAAGTAGTCGGTCAAGTGGCGACACTCGTGGTTACCTCGGAGAAGCCACAACGTCTTGGGATAGTGAATCTTGAGGCACCAGAGATACAGGACGCACTCGATGCTGAAGTATCCTCGGTCGACGTAGTCGCCGAGGAAGAGATAGCGCGTCTCGGCAGGATCGCCACCAACTTCGAAAAGCTTCATCAAGTCGTAATATTGGCCGTGTACGTCGCCGCAGACGGTGATGGGGGCGTCCATCTCGAGGAGGTTGGGTTCGGCCCGCAGCAGCTCGGTGCCGGCCCTCAGGATCCACAGGGCCTGCTCCTCGGTCAGGCGACCCTCCCGGTAGAAGTGTTGTTTGAGAAAGTTGATGTCGGGCTTGGTGTGGGTGTCGTCCGTGAAGAATTGCTCATCAGTGGGCTTGAACATGGCGGGTGCTTGCACGTCTGCAAGGTGCGAAACAACAGGTCAGTCAACACACACACAAAGCGCCGACATTTCTCGAGGCGTGAAGGAAGAGGCATCGACGCACCTTTGCACACCCTCTCCAGGGTGCTCACTTGGGTCCCGTCCTCCATGGTGTGGATGGTGAAGTCGATCTCCGGGACCGGCTTCTTCTCCTGGATGGCGCGGATGGCATTGTCCACCTGCTGGGTGCGGCGCACCTCGACGGGCGGGGGAGCCTCGCCGTCGTGATCCATGCTGAGCAAGAAGCGAAGGCTCTTGGAGAGCGCTGGCCGGGCTGCGTAAACCGAGAGGCTCGGACGGGGGCGCTCGGCACGTCAGTGGCGGTGGGGGGGTCGGCGCCGGGCTGAGCGAGACGCGAGATGGCGAGGATGAGCTCACGGCCAGCGAGAGGAGCAAGTTGTCGTCGTCGCCGTCGTCGTCGCTTTCGCACGCGAGTCGTATGGGGCTTCTGCCGCGACGAGGAGATTCAAAATGGGGCTGACACGACGCAGAGGTTTGGGTTGGTTGGGTGGTGTGCAAAGGAGAGACCAGCTGCGACCTGGACTGGGGTCTGACCCGTCGACGGATCACCCACCGGTGGCGTCCAGCGCAGGTGCTGCCCAATCATGGCCGCTGCCGTCGAGCTTCCCCTCTATTTCATCACAGCTTCCTAGCCCAGCGAGCTCTCTAACGTTAGGGTGCCATGTACGTAGCCGCCGTGCTTGCACACACATCCCTGACGAAGGACTCAGCGAAGGAACATGAAGGCATGCGCTCACGTCGACGTCTGGCCAGAGGCGCTGTGCCGAGGCTGCAGGCCGAATGCAGGCCGAAGGCAGGCCGTTTGATCTGCCACCGTTCATCAACGGCCTCAACGCTACGCTCCCGAACCTCGACTCCAATCCTCGATGGGAATTGACGCAGCCGTTCAGCTCAGACGCATTACTACGACGTTACCAACTCGCAGACCACCGCTGGTACTCGTAAGGTATTGCAGGGGGTCAGCGCCTTGAGCGCCTTTGTGCAACGGCCACGACACGTCGCGTGCAAGCGCCGTACCCCGCCGAGCCCCCAGCCTGGACTCGGCTGCCCCACGCTACACGAGGCCGCCGTCAGAGCGCACGATGATCTGTTTCTCCCTCAAATTCGTCAGGCCATCATCAATCTACGAAGTGAGTGGGAGGGAGCACGCGCATCGCCAGCAAACGTCCTTGCTTGGTCTAAACTCTTCCCCGTCGGTGGGTATATATGAAGTACTTGTATATGAACCTGTCGCCATCCAATGCCGCGTTCTGCCCCCGTCCTTCTATAGTGAATCGTGTGCGGCCGCGCCTCTTGGCTACAGCCCAGGTACTCCGAACTCCGTGGTCTGTGCCTCAATCTCTCGAGAACAGCCATTTCAATACTCGCATTCATCAAGGCAAGCAGTAGCCGCCGTCCACGACCATGTCTAGGCCAGACGTGTACGACGAGGCATCGCTTGCCAGGTAAAGGTACGCGCCCTTGAGCTCGTTGACCTGGCCCTCTCGTCTGCAAAGGCCGCCGTTAGCATGGACTCTTCCATTGCGCGTGGCGACGAGGACCAACTCACCCCATGACAGTTCTGTCCTTCCACTGCTTCTTCATCTCGGGTGGCGCGAATGATGAGATCTCCGTCTGGATGTACCCGGGAGACACAGAATTGACGCGAGCGAAGCCCGTCCACTCGACGGCCAAGCTCTTGCCTGGGTGGTGACGGGTTAGCGGCGAGCACTGCCAGAGTCCTCTCCGGCAACTTACAGAAGTGGATGACGGCGGCCTTGGAACCGTTGTACACGGCCTGCAGCTGGGGCACGTTGACGATGTGGCCGCTCATGGACGCCGTCGCGATGAAACTGCCAGCAATGAAGTTGTCGAGCGGCTTGCCGTCGAGCGTCGTGGCCTCCTTCTTCTGGCGTCTGAAGTGCGCGCCTGCACTCCTTGCGCACCACATGACGCCGTCCACGTTGACGGCCATGACCTTCCTTGCCGTCTCCACGGGCCCATCAAGGAACGGTCCGTCCGACCAGGCGATGCCTGAATTGGCGACGAAGATGTCAAGGCGGCCGTTGAATTCCTTGACAATCTCGTTGATGGCTTGATCGACAGCTTCGGCCGAAACGACGTCAACCTGGTACGCCTTGCCTAGTGGCCAACGCTTCTGTCAATCACATGTCCTACGGGTGCCAGGCCTTGGGACGACGAGCTTACACTTGACGCCGTAGGTCTTCTCGATGTTTTCGGCCTCAGCCAGGGCCTGCTTGTTGCTGTTGTACCAGATGGCAACGTTGGCGCCCGCCTCTGCGTATGCGTGAGCTATGGCCAGGCCGATGCCAGCGCCTGCCCCCGAGACGATGGCGGTCCTGCCCTTGAGGGAAAAGAGAGGCAGAACACGGTCGCCCTGGGGAACTTCCATGTTGTCATGGCGGAACGCGCCGTCCTTCATGTCGGCCATTGTGTAAGTGGGCTGTGGAGTTGTTGTGGAGGGGAAATCGTGGGGAGAAGTGGCGAGCTGTCAGGGCAGGTGAGGTGAGGATTAGAGTCTGGGGTGAATCCAGGGCGTGGAGTCCATCTTATGGCTTCGGAATCGTCACTCAAGGTGCGACATTTATCTCGTCGGCCTTGGACCATACGTCAATGCCCGTCTCCCCAGTCCACTCGCCGCGCACCTCCTGGTCGGAGCGAATGCACGACGAAACGAGAGTGGAGCTCCCTGCGCCCGCGTTGGCGGTGTTTTTGTGGATGCCTTGACTCGCGGGGCCTATCAGTCGGCGCCGTGCTTGACGACTTATTAACCATGCCTCGTACAGCCGCACAGGGATTCAGGTGCGACAGCACGTAGGAGCCCCCACGGATGAATTATTGCCATTATCAACCCCCCAAGCAACCACGCTTGACGCAAGTATCCGCTGCAGTATTGGATTCCCTGTGGGCTGAACTGTACGTTGTACATACGGGTAGTCTCCTGGGGCACTGGTCCGTCGTTGTGAGGAACCGTTCCTTGTGCCTCTGGTAGCATCTCTGATGCCATTGTCAAATACGAGCATGCTGGAGTTGTCGGCGAGTTACCTACCAAGCCTACCTATCAAATCGAGCTTTCCGCGGCTGGGGTGACGGCAGCCGTGGGGTCTCTCGACTTGGACTCTGCGCTTGCCGATCCAAATCCACGCCCCGCGCCTAGCGCGAATGGTGCCTAGGTGGGGTGACTCTCGTGAGGCGGTCAAATTAGTCCGAACTCATCCAAAGTCGCGTGGTGGTTCAGCACTGCATAATAGTTACTCCCCATTCTTCATTCTTAATACCTTCTATCAAAGGAGTGAGGTTTCATAAAGCCACGAGTAATGAACATTTTGAAGAATCTTGAAAACACCTCTACACTTCGTCTTTCGGCGAGCTTCCCCCATTTCCTACTTCGCCGTCTTCCCATCTATCCTGAGCAGTAAAGCACCTGCGGATAAGCTACAGCTCGACTAAAGAGCCTCTACTTATACCGTCGGTCTCTAAGCCACTTCGTGCCAGTCCTCAACGGCGATTTCGTCTGACCACTCGGTCTCTACGGAAGCTTTACGGCTGAGTTCGGCGTTTACCGACTTGAACTTGTCCAATTTCATCTTCTTTGACCCGTCTGCACAATTTGCCGTAAATGTAATGCCTAGAAAACCAAGAATGTTAGCGTTCATCCCTAGAAATCGCGGGTTTTGCGAGCCCGGAATACACACCCTCAAACTTCCATTTATCCCCACCTCCGGACCCAGGACCACCAATCATACTGACGTTTCTAAGATTGCGAATGTCAACACGATCCAGACCAAAGGTGTCTTTCAGGTTGACGGTATCCTTTTTGGTGAATCCTGCACCTAAATTCTGTCCGAGGGCGATTTTATTGCTTGCTCCGAGAGTGAATGACAAAGAATCACGCGTTCCGGCAAACCAACCGGAGCTGATTTTGAACTCATACTTCAAGTCCTTGATCGTAGCGCAGGGGGGAGTCATCTTCCAGTCGGTAGGGGCAATATCGATAGATGCAACTTGCTTCGTTTCGAACGGCTGCAAGAAGATGCCACCTGGATGCTTATACCACGCGTTAAGTGTAACGGTCTTGTCGACATTGAAGCCTGGATCCACGCATTGTGCGCGTAGTCGAACATCTGAGATTTGGCAATGTTATTAGTCTCCTAAATCAGTAGGGAGTTCCTTCTTTCTTATCGTACCTTGAACCTTGAACTTATCGTTTCGATCGGTACCACCCCAACCGAAATTTCCCTTGACGGTAATGTTGATTCTGTCAATACCTTGGACATCGATCGTGTCCGCATCAAATGCCGATTTCATGTTCACTTTGGTCCAAGTCTGAGATCCTCGCGAGGGCCCAGTTGCGATGGTCAAAGTCGTTGAACCCGCTGGACCCTGCAGAATAGCTCCAATAGTATCAAAAGTTCCAGACCACCAATCATCAGATAATGTGAGACCAAACTCGAGATTTTTGATCTTCTTGCAGGGCGCTGGCATTTGCTCAGGAATCTTCCGTACTATGTCGCGCGCCTTTTCACAGTCGTTCGCTAGAGCCACGGTAAAGGAAAGCATTAGCAATAATGGCAGTATCTTGGCGGACAGGGGCGTATACCTTGTTTGGTATCTCGAGCTCTCAAAACAATGCCTGGTAGCGATCGTTGGTGGTGAGATTTGCTGCTTGTGAGTAAAGCAAAAAGAACGGCACAATTGAGGCCGGCAAAGCTACCCTGTCGCAAGCGCTCTATTTCGTCGTCGTCAACCTCCATCGGTACGCTTGCCGGCCTCTGAGCAGCGAAAAGGTCCACGGCAGAGTTTCCCGTATCGATAGAGAAGAAAGCGTGAATCCTTGAGTTAAGCACCTCTCGTGCTACGCCTGTACCATCAGGGCTGGCCTGGTAGTCAGAGTAGCGCGCGTAGGGTGTTCCGGGGTCTCTGCATCAAAGCTCGTCAGCATTAATTGCAAGATAATGGCTATATCATATACCAACCTGCCAACGACAACATGGCCACTCCCGTCAGGTCGAATGTACGCAACACCCACAATACGCGGAAGATTTCTCCCAGGAAATGCCCAATACGCTGGCAAGCCACCACCTCGGTTAGGTCGAGGTCGAAGAGGACCACCCCCCGGGGGGCGTCTGTCTTCGCTTTCTTCTTGACTCGTCCACACACGAAATCGTAGGCCGAGTCGGGTCAGGGCAGTGATCATGTTCTCCAACGAAATACCTGCCGTGCCTGGCTCAGGAATTGCAATATTCGTGCGTTGCGAAATATCCTGAGGTGTTGTACGGAGAAGGCGGGCGGTGGTGACAAAGAAGCAATCGGCCCGCACCTTTGCGCCCACTAACCACTTCGTGAACGCCTCCATCTGTTCGATTGTTGGAGGCGGCGGCGTGGTCTGTCGTATTTCGACCTTTGTCTTTGCCATATTGAGCGCTTCTTCTCGCATGTTAGCCTCAACGTCGACGCAGTGAGATATAGCTGTGCCTACTGCGGGTGCCGGTAAGATCAGGATGGAAAGATTGTGCCGCAGCCTCTAGAGACTGAATTGGGTCGCCAAAATCGCCAGTGCTAGGAACAGGATCCGCATTGACATCCGGGTGATGAACAACCCGAGCACTAGCATGTTGAAGGCATAGTGGAATGCTCAGAAGCACCGAGAACGAGTGAGGGAGATGCATTTTCTGCAAAGCAGACTTTGAACGAGAGGATTCCACAATAGTAATGCTCGGAACTGATTTGTAAAGGTCGAGAGTTGGATGTCAGTTATGTTCTGCAGACTATCGAGCCCTCTTTATACTCTTGTCTCTGGGTCTTCCTCATATGTGTAATGTTCTTAATTACATGACAGGTGACAACTGATTCTAGAATCCGGCGAGAAAATATGGCGAGCCTTGGCTCTAAACAAAGCATTTTCATGCAGGTCTTGTCCCGAGGCTTCTTTGCCACCAGCTTCGTAAGACTTCAATATCACAGCAAGCACGAAGCAAGGACCCGTGTCGTCTAGACCGGTGCACGTACTGTAGCTGCATCTTCGACGGCGATGCCGGCCTTTGCGCGAGCCTTGGCTCGGTCATCACCACTCACTGCTAACTCGGCAGCGACCCAAATTCTCAATTCAATTCGTCTCGCAAAATAGGGTGGACATCTATCAGTGCGGCGTAGACACAAACCATGGGACTTTTTGAAAACCAGTGGGGCGTCAACCTGAATTCTGAAGTACGAAATGCCAATGAGCAAGATGCAGTATGACACTATGACAAGCCGCGAAATGGGCCCCGTATAGGTTTGTCACTCAGTGACCTCCTCGGCACCGCCGATACTCCTTAGTTACAACACCGCCTAAACTAGGACTCAGTTTCCCACCACAAAATGGGGACAGACCGGATTCCAATTTGCTATATTCAGGGTACCTTAAGATTGATCCTTATCCTATTCCTTCCCTGACTGTCGTAAAGTTCGGCCGTGACTAAGTGGGTCGTCGATATATCTCATCTCTGAGTAGCAGCCAAACAGCTATGAAGTATGATTGGTAAGAATTCGATCCAAGGTTGGAATGGCATAATGCGTGCATACCCATGTATTCAATGATACTTTTGCACGAGACTTATTATACGGGCTAGAGTCACTTTTGATGCTGGGCTTGACCGATGACGGCTGACTCGAATATGCCCGTGTTGTACTCGAGTGTATAAGAATAAGCCGAGCCTCCCTTGGCCAAGGAAAGACTTGACTGTACGGTAACCTCTACCCTCGACCGGTGACTCCAAAGCTTAAATTAGAGCTCCCTTGTCTCAATATCACATACCGCCTTATAAATTCTCAAATTGGTTTAGAGTCAGTCTTAGGCCCGGGCGTTCGGCTCATCTCAGACAATCGATGCCTTATTTATTGTAAAACTGCGGCAGAAGGAACCTGGGCCAAATTATATGGGGTAGTTCGTTGAGGAGGAAAGGCCATATCAAGGGCCAAGTGCAACGGATATCGTAGGGAAAACGGGACCATGCACAGGCAAGACACTTCAAGCTTAGCGTATGGGTGGCATGTAAGACGTAAAGGTCTGAGACTGGAAAGCAGGAGTTGATATCGAACAATTTCAGGGACAAAGTGCAAGGAGAGGCAGTCACAGCGGCCTCCGAAATTATGATGAATAATGGAGAGCATCAGATCATAAGGATAGAGATGCCTCCTTTATGTCCCATGAGCATGGCAGGCGCCACTGGCCTTCCTCCACTTTCTATGTTTTCCATTTTCTAGTCAGGGATCTGTAGTACTGAACCACAATCTCAACAAGACATACCCCAGATCTACTCCATGTTACAAGGTACTCGTGGCATATAAAGGCATTGCAATATGTGTAGATAGGGTACACGGAAATTTATCTCGAGCGGAGTAATATGGTCGAGGAGGAATTCGTGCTACGACCATAGCTAGGTCGGTCTCACGACGTAGGCAAATATGCCGCGGGACAGGCCGGCTATCAGCCAGCACGAATTCAGGCTACACGGGATCACCTAGGATCACCAGGAGCACTCAGTGAAATGAAGCCAGTGACGCACGAGTTGTTGAACTGCAAACAACCAAGCACTGGCAGGCGGGACGCATCGTTCTCGGAAGTCCATATAGATTGACAGCTAGGACCACTACTTCAGCTGCATGTTGGCAGCGATGACGTCTTCGCTGGGGAAGTTGGTCGTCTTCCAGCGGGAGATGAAATCGTCTCGGTTGACTGTGCTCAACGTTAGCGCTGGCACCACGTAGCCCGTAGACCCGGCACAACTCTATCATGCGGGGGCTTTCGAGAAAACTTACTGTATCCGCCGCAGATGCGCCTCAGTCCCTCAAAGGCGCTCCTGCCGTGCAAGACACGCCAGTTATCAAAGACTGGAGGGAGCCAATTAGCGGTTGCGCCGTCGCGACGGGGGCAGTAGGCGACTCACTCAAGACACGGCCCGGCGTGAGCTGGAACCAATACTCGTTCACTTTCCTCTTCAGAATCCAGTCCCACTTTCGCGCAGCGCGGTACCACGAATCCACATCGACGTTGAGTGGCACGACACCCCGATCGTCGTTGTTCCAGCGGATCCTGTGAAGCATAGTGTCATGAGACTCGATAACGGGGTATGCCCTGTCCGGCGCTATCGCGACTCCCTCGTTACCGCTGGCGTGCCAAGGAATTCTGGCCTTGCGGAGGATGTTGTAGGCATGTGGTGACTCCTTCCGCAGCCGGTGGGCGGCGTAGAATCCGTCGACGAGGAGCGACTGGCCGCCCAGCGCGCCGTCCGCCGACGACTGATTTGGCGGCGGCGTGTGAGAGAGCATATGAAATGCCTGCAGACCGGCTGGCTCGGTAAAGTAGGTGGTGTCGGTGTGAGCGGCGAGCGCCAGGTTCGTGTACGCTGTATCCGCCTTGGCGAGGTCCGGAATGAAGTCGTAGAAACCGCCATAGTGAGTGTGCCGGACAGGTCCGATGCTCTCAAGGAGCTCATTGGTAGCTTCTGGTGTTTTGGGGGTGTTGGAAACAAAGCAGAAGCCATAAGAACGCTATGCTCATAAGCATCAACACTGGGCTAAGGGAGACGTGCCACTCACGATCATGTCGGTCAGCAGGGCCATTCCAGTCTTATCCTTCGTGTTCATCACATCCTGAAATGCGACTTCTGGTGCGTTTTCAGCGATGGAGCTGTTCCAAAAGCGTTGTCCTCTGCATACAGCATCAGTTCTTGTCTTTCCGTGCATTGTCGCCACCAAGACTTACGCGTCGTTTGACTGTGTCGCGTTCTTGCTCCTGGGAATTGTCGACCGGAGCCAAGCCCAAGTGTAGCTGCTCTTGTGCGAGTCCGACCCTGCAGGTTGGTCATTAGAACATTCACGCGTGAGGCGCGGTGCTACGTGACCTACACAAGACTTCAACGCCCTCGCCATTCGGCACGATCTGCTTTGCGGCAATGTCCTCAGGGATCTTGCAGACGTCAGCGGTCGAGATGACGAGACGAGGCCATCTACTGAGGAATAACATACCTCAAAAGTGTTAAAGTTCCGCTGCATCGTGTCCTGGTTTACGCACTGTTTACAGCGGCAGTTGTCGCTAGGGCGGTCAGTCATGGGACACGACAGCTCAAGCGAGAGGGCATACCGAAGCCATAGTTGGGACCTGCAGCGACAATTTAGCCCGTATACTCATGAATTCTCCCATCCGACTTACAGCCGAGTAGCGGTCTCCTTTCCAGGCTCACTGTTCGTCAGCTTCAATCCACGAGAGTCGGCCTCCAGAGCCGTGGCGTAGGAGCGCGCGGCATGATGCGCTCGCGGGGCTTGCCGCACGAAACTCGGACCTCGGCGGCTGAGAGCTTGTCTAGCAACCAAACTAAAGTAACGCAGTTAGCTACCAGCAAAGCAGCCCAAAAATAGTCAGGGTTCGGGGCTGGTACCCTGAAGCTTTGCACGATGCGCCGAAGGAGAGCGCCATTGGATCCGCCTTCTGGCCAGGTGCGTTCTCGTCGTGGTCGGTTGTAAGTGGAACGATGTCGTGTGTGGGAGAGCCGGAGTACGTACCGGAGGTTCTGAAGGCGCCAACCTCGCCGCACGTGAGCAAGGTGAGCCAGCGTCTACGACTGCGGATGATCTGCCTAGACTAGACTAAACCAGGCTGCGAGCCAGCCGGCAGACCGTCCTTGCACCACCGACTCGTAGCTTCGTCCGACGCCGCTTTCGACCTCACCAAGCAGCATCTGGAATCGCCTTATGAGCTATCGCTGAAGCGCCCTGGTGCTGCGGAGTGGTACGACCCGCGTCGATTCTTCCCGGCCATGGCAGCCTTCCCCAGCCACAAAAGTTGCGATCCCACTCTAGCGATCCCCAAGCTTTGAACCGCAGACAGGCAGTCTGCGGGCCTCGCAGCATGAATCCACAACAGAGGGAGTTCGAACACTTCTACGAGGACCGAATCGCGGCGCACCGGCAGCCGCACCCGCCACATCACATCTTGGAACGCTGGAACGAGCCGAGCGTCGTCTTGTCCGCGCTTGCGCTTCTGGTCACCGTCGCGTTCACCGTCTACGGCTCCGAGGGAGCGCTCGAGCGCGCTGTTGGCTCCCTGGGTATCTTTGCTTGGGACTGTCTCGTCTTTGTCATTCCCGCGCCGTTGCTGTATGCCGTCGACGGCTGGCTGACCCCCGAGTCGGCCGCTCGACCCATGCCCGACGCGCAGACGAACGCGCACGCCGCCAAGAGTGCCGCGATGAGGAGGATTATGGGGCTAGATGGGCCCGGCGGCATGATGGCATCGGTGTTCCAGGCAAGAAGCCGAGCCCTGTCCATGACGGGAAGCGTCTTGGGCCTGAAGGTCGACAGCCAGAGGCCGCCGGGCTTGGGCAACCGAGACAATTCATGCTACCAGAACAGCATCCTCCAGGGCTTGGCCGCCCTGGATTCGTTCACAGACTATCTCTCGTCATGCGTGCGAGCCGCCGACACGCGAGGCGTCGATAACAACGTTGCCCGGACGTTGCGTACCCTGATACGGGACCTGAACGATGCGTCGAATAACGGAAGGACAATATGGACGCCGAGCTTGCTCAAGTCGATGAGCACATGGACGCAGCAAGATGCGCAAGAGTACTACTCGAAAATGCTCGACGACATTGACAAAAGTGTTGCCAAGGCCGTCAAGGAGACGCGCCGGCACCAGGGCCTGGAAGCAGATTGCTCCAAAGACGAGTCGTCCGCCAGCGAACACAGCGACGACAGCGGCTACCAGAGCTTGGCTTCGACCCCGGATCTGTCGGCCACGAAAACGCTGCGGAACCCGCTGGAGGGCTTGCTGGCGCAACGGGTTGCGTGCGTGCACTGCGGCTACTCGGAGGGGCTTTCCATGATTCCGTTCAACTGCCTGACATTAAGTCTCGGCCTCGACAAAAACCGCCATGACCTCTACGAGCGGCTGGATGCCTACAGTAAGGTCGAGACCATCGAGCACGTGGAATGCCCCAAGTGTACGCTCCTCAAGGCGCAGAGGCTCTTGGGGAAGCTGGTGGAGAGGATGCAGGGTGGTGGCTCTACGTCTGAGCAGCTGGCTGAGCCGCAGCGGAGGCTGACGGCAGTGGAGACTGCGCTCGAGGAGGATGACTTCACAGACAAGACGATGACGGAGGATTGCAAGATCTCACGTCAAGGCAAGGTCAGCTCGACAAAGACAAAGCAGATTGTCATCGCCCGCCCACCGCAAAGCCTCGCGGTCCACGTCAATCGATCCGTGTTTGATCCAGCAACATTTGATATGATCAAGAACTCGGCTCCCGTCAGCTTCCCGCTGACTCTGGACCTCGGCCCGTGGTGCTTGGGTAGCTCCGAAGCCGCGAGCTTGAGCTCCGGTGCCGAAAAGCGGCCCGATGAAGAAAAGTGGCAATCGGACCCCACGACGTCAATGATTGCTGGTGACTTGAGGCCTTCGAGACTGACGGGGCCGATATACGAGCTTCGCGCAGCTGTAACGCACGCCGGGAGACACGAAAACGGCCACTACATCTGCTACCGGAAATATCCTGAGCACAGCGCGAGCGCTCCTGGAGCGGGAATCGACAGTGAAAAGTCGTCGGACACTTCCATGGACGATGGCATCGACGATGAGGAGATGGGAGGCGACGCAGACGAGCTGAAGCCGTCAGGCATCGTGGGAAGCGGAAACACTGGCTGGTGGAGGCTCAGCGATCACAACGTCAGCCAGGTTGACGAGGAGACGGTCCTCTCGCTGTCGCCGGGTGTCTTCATGCTCTTCTACGAATGCGTGGACCCGAGCATGGTGCCGCAGAGCGAGGCAGAGCCGACGGGGCACGCTGACGAGTCTGCCTCACCGAACGACGCCAGGGATGTGTCGGCTCTTGCGGGCCACTCTACCCGTAACGCGGATGTCGATGACGCTTATGCGTCTTTGAGCAGTGCCCGATGCAACGGAGTATCGGTGGATGGCAGGGGTGAGGAACGCAAGGCGTCGGACCAGGAGATGGACAGAGCTCAACTGATTGCACTGCCGGAGAGCGGTGACGAAGACTTGGTGGAAGCAGAAGGCGCTGAGGCTCGTGCGGTGGCGGAGCAATAGCGAGACGTGACCTCGAGTGACGAAATTTTCAAGACGCAAACGTGACGGTGTCTATCAGAACGCATAGCGACGGAGTTGGGGCTTTGCTTTCATAGAGTGTACGGAGATGAAGTTGAGTGAGGACGGCTCTGTGCAGGGAAAGTAGGGTATGACATGAGTAATGGAGAAGGTAGCGAGGTCGCAACAAGCCAGCTAGACAGGCGAACGAAGTGCGATCTGTACATGCAGTTGTCAAAGAAGGCTATACATAAGGTTAGGCACGGTTTCCCCTGAGCTGGTGATTCAACGTACGATATGTATGGGGGATGAGCACCCCCAAACCGCCAAACCTGACGAGGTAGTAATTAATTATTAGCATCCCACCTGAAATGCATGTTTACGAGTAGCTTCGTAGCTAGCCGTGCCCCGTGACGCACTATTGGATCCGGTCGTCAGGTTATGCTTCAAGGGACTGCATGCGAGGTCGAGAAATAGGCAGGAGGCAAGGCAGTTGCGTGCGGTGAGCGACGGCCGCCTATCAGCTCCCGTCCAGGATTCCCCAAGGTGCCGCGGCGACGACACGTGTTGCCCTGGCTTTCACATGAGTTTCTTGCAGGCACGAACGAAACGGCACCGGGCGACTGGAAAGGGCGGCGGCGCATCAAGCGGACCTACGGAGTACTCGTATCTTGAATGCGCTGCCGTCTTAACTTCCACAGCTGGTCCCTCGTATGATGGATCCCCGGCGGCGCCGCGACGCACGGTGCCTGGCAGCCAAGGACGTCCGAGGTTCCCGACAGCGTAACTTACAGTGCAGTAATTACTGCAAAACCTCCGTCGGCATCGGCATCCAGCGCACAAGGCCGCCGCTGAAAGTTGGAAGCAGCCCGAGGGAGCAATCACACAGGGGGCCGCCCTGCCCTGCCCTGCCCTGCCAAGAAGGACACAAAGTCGGCGCGCGGGCACCCGAGACAGGGCGCCGCAACAGCTGAGATTGCACGCCGTGAAGCGAGCAAAGCCCGTGGGCGTCGGTGGCCCGTCCAGTTGGTCAGTCCGCAGCGGGCGACGGGGGTTAAGCTCGCAAGGGGGAAGTGGTCCCCGGGAGCAATGGCGCGCGCCCGCACACGGCAGGGCAGCGAATCGGGTGACGCTGCCCGCGATCGGATTCGGAGGTTGGGTTAGGGGTCCCGGCGATTCGCTCGCTCCGTCGTCCCTATTTATCCCTTTTTTTATTTATCCCTTCTTCGCTTTTCCCCGCGCATCGTCCGCTCCTCTGGATCGGAGAGGCACTGGGGGTGCGAAGCAAGAGATTTAACAACCTGGGCAGTTGTAATTGGCATGGAAAGCTTCCGGCGTGCGTGATGACGACGTGTTGGTGGCTTGGCAGCGCAGCAGGGCCCCGGGCTAACGGGTCGGTGCTTTCTCGTGCGGGTGCGCTACCGACAGGGGGGCTCTTCCAATGTCATGTTGTTGGCTGGACTAGCGACGGGCTGGCTGGCGGGCTCAGGGTCGAGGCCAGACGCCCTCTCCGCTGCTCGGGCCACTCTGTCTCTCTCTGTCTCTCCCTCTCCCTCCCTCTCTCGTTTCTGTTGGCCCCCTCTCGTGGCGACGACGAGGCCAGTTTCTCGTGAGTTGAGTTGAGTTGAGTTGCGTCAAGAGCCAGCCAGCCCTACGAGTGTCGCAGTGTCGATCGCGGCAGCTCGGCTCCAGTGCCAGCTTGCTCCCGCGTCGCACCACCCCGGGCGGGCCCTCGCCGCGAGTACTCGTAGCAGCAGCACCGTCCTCCTCGGCAACTTTCCCTGCGGTACTCGAACTAAGCAGCACTCGTACGGATAAATAAGGCGAGCTCGGGACCAAGCTTTGCGGCGTTTGGGCTGTGGCTTGGAGCTAGAAACCTTACCTGCGTGCCACCCCGTCCTCCATCCCATGGCCCCAATCCCGCCCCAGCTAGCCCGCCCCAGCCGCATTCCCTCCCTCCCTCCCTCCCTCCCTCGCTCAACGCTGCCCCGTACTCGGTGGTGCTCCGTAACCTACTCGTACTGCCACCGTCTAAGCCCACGAGTAGGGGCCCCGTGGTAGGTACCGCCAAGCACCGAGCCCCTGTTTAAATACGACCCCCTGTCCCATCCCGCGCGCGTCCCCGTCGAG
The DNA here is from genome assembly GCA_024341135.1 of Tolypocladium album. Taxonomy (NCBI): domain Eukaryota; kingdom Fungi; phylum Ascomycota; class Sordariomycetes; order Hypocreales; family Ophiocordycipitaceae; genus Tolypocladium; species Tolypocladium album. The sequence goes on along the minus strand of JALHCF010000035.1, from coordinate 63,300 downwards.
CCGCCGTCCTCCCCAACCCATCGCGACCTTCCCTCCTTTGCTTTGCGTTTCGTCTGCTTTACTTTGTATTTCCTTCGCTTTCCTTCGCTTCGTTGGCTGCCAAGCGCACCGACCGACCGACCGTACCGACCGCCAGGCCCCTCCCGGCGTGCAACGCATGGCGCCTCGTCGCGCGTCCTCCCTTCACTGAATTCAAGCTCGCGGGATCGACACGGACGGCACCATGTCGTTGACAGCCTCGTCCGAGTCGACGACGTCGGTCGCGGCCGCGCCCGCCGTCGCCTACGGGCTCGTGGACGAGGAGGCTGCCATGAAGCACAAGGGCCACCTGGCCCCGGGACGCAAGGGACTGCATCCGGCATTTCACATTTGGTGCGTTGATTCCTCGGGCCGCCGTTGGCGAGCACCTTCGCTGACCGCGGCGTCGACGATAGCAATTGGATCTTCTTTTCCAACGTGACCATCTTGTTCAATAAATGGATCATAGGCTCTGCTGGCTTTAGTAAGGACTGCCCGCCCCGACACGTCGGTTCGCTTCTAGATCGATGATGCTGACCACTTCCCGTCGCAGGATACCGTACGTGTTGCACCGCGATTCTTCCCTCCCGACCGGACCACGTCCGGCTCTACAAACCGTTCGACTGACCTCTGCAGCCATCCTCCTCACCTGCTGGCATCTCGTCTTCGCCACCCTCGCGACGCAGCTCCTCGCCCGCACCACCACCCTCCTCGACTCGCGCCACAAGCTCCCCATCACGCCGCGCCTCTACGTCCGCACCATCTGCCCCATCGGCCTCCTCTACTCGGGCTCCCTCGTCTGCTCCAACCTCGTCTACCTCTACCTCTCCGTCGCTTTCATCCAGATGCTCAAGTCGGCCGCCCCGGTCGCCGTGCTCTTCACCTCGTGGGCCTTCCGCGTCGCCGACCCCAGCCTGGCCGCCCTGCTCAACATCCTCGTCATCGTCGCCGGCGTCGCCCTCGCCTCCTTCGGCGAGATCCAGTTCTCCTTCGTCGGCTTCCTCTACCAGCTCGGCGGCATCGCCTTCGAGGCCGTCCGCGTCGTCATGATACAGGTCATGCTCAGCGGCGAGGGCCTTAACATGGACCCCCTCGTCAGCCTGTACTACTACGCCCCCGTCTGCGCCGTCATGAACGTCCTCGTCGCCCTGCCCAGCGAGGTTCCGCACTTCCAGTGGGCCGACCTGACCCACGTCGGCTTCGGCGTGCTCTTCCTCAACGCCAGCGTCGCCTTCCTGCTCAACGTCGCCAGCGTCTTCCTCGTGCGTGGCCCCCGTCTCCCTCCCGCTTGCTTGCGTCCTGCTGACAGTCCACTTTGCAGATTGGCAAGACGTCCGGCCTCGTCATGACCCTCACGGGCATCTTCAAGAACATCCTCCTCATCGCCGTCTCCCTCGTCATCTGGCGCACCGAGATCACCCTTCTCCAGGGCGTCGGCTACTCCATCGCCCTGGCCGGCCTCACCTACTACTCCCTCGGCTACGACCAGCTCGCCCGCGCCGCCTCCATCGCCCGCGCCTGGTCCGCCGGCGTCCTCGCGCCCGCCTCGTCCAGCGGCCGCTCCACGTCTGCCCTTAACACGCGCAGGCTCCTCCTCATCACGGGCCTCGCCATGGGCGGCCTGTTGTTCCTCGTAATGACGCTGCGGCAGTACGATGCAAAAGCAAAAAGGAATACATTTTCCCTGGGCGCCATATTCGGCACCGAATGACGACGTAATGCACGATTAATTAGAAGAAGCAAGATTCATTAAGGCAATTTCGGCGTGCTAGTGTGTGTTTTGTCGTGTTCGTACTTGACCTTGAAGCTCTGCCTTCGAAGCCCGTAAGCGACCTCTGACAAAGAGCTGGTCGTCTGAATAGCCACACTTAAGACACGTAGGGAAAGAGCCAAGCAAATCCGGGTATCGTGATTCATAAAACCCCTGTCCCTGCGCCATCTTCCGGTATTGTAATAGCCCAGCGCATCCGCTCACCGGCTCCGGCTTCGACGGCGGCTGCGGCTGCGGCTGCGATGACGTCTGTCTCGGCGAGGGGACAAGCTACGGTCTCGCCTGCTTCTGCCCTCTCGCTCGCGCTCTTTGTCCCTGTCTCGGTCCCTGTCCCTGGCCCGACTGCGATCCCGATCTCTGTCGCGCTCCCGCTCGCGATCTCTCCGCTCCCTCTCTCGTTCCCGACTCCTTTCGCGGTCCCGGTCCCGGTCCCGGTCCCGGTCTCGGTCTGGCTCGCGAAGCCTAGCCCTATCGCGGCTGCGAGATCGACTTCTCCGTCGGTCGTCGCGGCCTATGGAGCGTCAGGATTAGCTCTGTGCATCGATGACCATCGTTCGAAGAGGCAGCTGTCTTACCAGTAGGTTTATCATCCACCCCGGGTATGGGTAGGCCCTTTTCCCTGGCGTCCTTCTGAGCAGCCAGGTAGGCTTTGGCCTCCCTTTCCCGTTTCTTGACTTCCTCGCGCTTCCACTCTTCCAGCTCATCCCGAATTGCCGATGCAGTTCGGACAACGGTCCTGCCAGCTCTCGATCTTGAGCGGCTTCGTCGACCTCTTTCCCTGTCCCGGTCGCGTTCCCTGTCGCGATCATTCTCCCCGTTCTTGTCTCGTTCTCGGTCCCTGTCGCGAGCACGCTCTCGGCTCCGTCGACGCGCCGGTGATCGAGCCGCCTCCCTGGGGTTGTAGTGGTCACCAACACCTCGCCGACTGTCTCGAGATCTGCTGCGGTCCTTTCTCGCTCTGGAACGGCTTCGATCGCGCCTGTCGGAGCGGTGTCGCGAGCGAGAACGCATCTTATCGCGGCTACGGTCTGGCCTGTGTCGATCGCGGCTACGGTCTCTCCTGTCCCGGGAGCGGCTGCGGTCTCTCCGGGCTCGGGATCGACTTCGGTCGCGGCGGTCATGCCTGATTGGAGAACGGCTTCGGATACCTCGTCTTGAACGACTCCGTCTGGGGCGTTCATGTCTTGTTTGGGAACGACTTCGATCGCGTCGGTCGTCCTTTCTCTCTCGCGAGCGGCTTCTATCCCGCCTCAACCTGGAGCGACTCCTGTCGCGCCTATCCCTGTCGCGAGAGCGGCTGCCAGCTCTCCTCGGGGAGTGAGACCGTCGGTCGCGGTAGCGTCGGTCGCCGGGCTCTTGATTCCGACTACGGTCTCTTAGCCTATCCCGGTCCCTGTCACGGGCTCGTGAAGGGCTTCTGGTTCGTCTCTTATCCTCCCTCGCATCAGCCACCTGATTGCCGGCAGGGGTCCGCGAATCTCTCCGTTCGGTGGCCTCACTGGCCTTGCGAGCATCTGGCACTCTTGGCGAGTCTCTTCGGATAGGGTTGATGGCCGAAGTGGGACCAGCTCTCCGCGGCGGCGGTATCAAGGCAGAATCGACCTCCAGCTCCGGCTGCGAGTGCGCGGCCTTACTGCTCTCGCGAAGCAGATCAGCCAGGGCCTCCTGTTCCAGCCTCTCGTTGTCTTCTTTCGAAAGCGCTTCCTTGAGTTCCGCGGACCTGACGTCGTTGTCTTTGGACCGGTCGTCTCGGTCGCCATCTCGCGTCCGTTCTCGATCTCTGTCTCGATCTCTGTCTCGATCACGGTCACGGTCTCGCTCTCGCTCTCGCTCTCGCTCTCGCTCTCGTTCTCTGTTGCGGCGGTCTTGCTCCTTGTGCCGCTCTTCACGTTCCTTGTCGCGCTGCTTCTCTCGCTCCTCTCTCTCCTGCTCTCTCTTCCGTCGTCTTTCGTCGCGTTCTTCCTGCCTCCGAAGCTCGGCTTTCTCGCGTTCTTTTTCCGCCTTTCGAACTTCCTCCTTAGCGATTCGCCTCTTCTCTTCTTCGATGGCGGCCTCCTTCTGCCTTAGTTCCTCTCGGACCCTCTCGCGCTCAGCCTTCCTGGCCTCGGTTGTGGCGGCATATTCCTCGTCCGTCTTCGATCCACGTAAACGTTCAGCTTCGGCCGTATCCTCGCCAACCTCGGCACGGCGACATTCGCGTATTCGTTCTTCGATGGCACCAACGTCAATCAGCTGACCAATAACGTCTTCAGCCTTCTGATAGACGCCGGACCGCTCCAAGGCTCCATCAATGAGTGCCGCGGCCTTACGGCGGTCCAGTGTTAGAAGCTGCTGCGGGTTTCGTTCCACTTCCTGCTCGGCTACCTCGAGGATGGCCTTCTTGACTTGAGCCTCGTAGTCCTGGTCCGGTCAGCATCACAGGCAATTCAGCGCAACGGAGGGATCGCAGCTTACACTGGCCTCAAATTTGTCCCACACCTGTTTGCGAATCGAGTCGTAAGCGCCCTCCTTCTTGAAGCTGTGCGCCAGCGACTCAATGGCCGCTCGGGTTGCCGAGGGCAAGGGGAGATCCGAGGCCTTGAACTTGCGCGCAGCGGGACGCTGAGAAGTCACCTCGACTGCCTCCTTTGGCTGCGCTGCAGATGTCGCCATGGTTGGCGCCTAACTTGGCGCAGCGTGCCTGCCGATGAAGTGGACGCTGGTTCGGCGAGGGCCCTGTGCAGATGGCATGCGCCCGGCTCTACAGGGGCATTTCAGGCGGCAGGAGTTCGCGACCGATCCGCCTTTGCAAAGGAGCAGTGGCAGGCAGATGCCTGGTGATGTGTATGCCGTGACGCGTCGGTTGGTGGTGGGAGGGAGGTTGGTTCCGCGATGCGCCAGCTGCAGATAGGCTGAGATAGGTGATAGACAGGTTGCAGGGCATCCCCCCACGTGACAACTCTTTTGCGCAGCCGCCCGCCTACTACCCTGCACGCCTGCCTTCAACATCACGGTCATTGTAGCACGACGCCATGGTCGATGAATCCGATGCTGAACAGACATACGCTAGATTTAATAATATCTACAAACTTTTGAATGGCAGCGATTCTGAAGGCGATCAAGCAAGTGCCAGGACGGCGTCTAATTTGGCGACTAGACTTGAGCCAGTAAGCTAAGTGGGATAAGTAAGGTTCCTACCTTAGGTAGGTAGTCCAGAGAGTATAGATTCTATAATTGTGCCAAAGTCACTGGCTCTAAATGGTACAGGGAATCGCGAGTATCCAATAGAAAACCCAGAATGCACCATGCCAGAAGAAGATACATTAAAAAGCTGCATTTGTTTTGAAGACAAATCACCAAAGTGGATATCATGCCCGCCCATCATCATAGTCATAGGGGAGAGGTCCCAACCCGTAACGCCGTGCGGAAGAATGCACCACCCCCACCGAGAATACACGCCTCCATTCTAGAACTCACCCTCGCCGCCGTTCCCAACGACGCTCGCAGTCCAGAGTCCGACGAGGCCCCACCAATTGACCTTCCAACCCCTCCACAGCCCTTCCAGTCCCTGGCCCTTCATTTGCGTTGGCTGGAGAGACTTGGCCTTTGCCTTGCCCTTCTTCGCCGCTGTCGATTTCGCAGGGACCTCTCGCGTTCCCTCTTCAGAGGTTATGTGGTACATGGTGCCGAAGACGCCGTGGTAGCGGCCGATGGGCACAATGGTCTCCATCTTCTGCTCCTTGCCGCCAAGGGCGCGAACGTACTGTTGCCCGGAGAGGACAGCCATCTGCCCGCGGCGCAGCACGGTTTCGATGGGTAGTTTGATGAGAATTGCCGCTGACGACGCGAAGAACTTTGTCACGGAGAAAGTCATCGGCGAGACTTGACTGTCAATCATGAAACGAGTTCGAAGGACGAGCGGCGTCGACAGTGTTATGAGGGGGTGTATAAGAGAGTTGAGAATGGTCGGCAGAGCGATTGTGGAAGGGCACCAGTAGGACGGAAGCGCTCGAAGAGACGCAAGAGTTCGTCGCTGTCCGTTGGAGTTGGGAGTCATGATGAGCCTTGGGCCTGTTAGCGTCGCGGCAATCAAGGAAACATATGCAATAGTTCATACCTCGTGCGTACCAGGTCCAGCGGCGAGAGGACCAATCCAGTTGCCACCGCCGCAGATCCCGCAACGAGAAGCGACACCCAGGGATAGGGAGACGCAATGTCTATGAGCCGGTCAATGTCCTCCTTGACGCCCAGATCCGGAACGTTGAAGACGGCGCTGAAGAAGCTTCTTGACCAGTTTTCGAGCAGCGATTGCAGGACTGTGTAAAGGAACGTGGCGTTGGAGCCTTTCCATACACCCCATGCGCCGTCTCGCTGCCAAAGCTGTCCGATCACTTCAAGCACAGAGTCCGGCCGTCGGAGATTCAGGTAGTGTTCCGGGATCGAGGGCTTCTTCGGGGACGGCACAGGCGACGATTCGTCGCGCCTGTGGAGGCCTCTATTTCCGTATGACGGCGTTGGGGTACCGGGAACATTCGATGTGAAGTAGGCTGGCTCGTCACCTTCTGAGTCGGAATCCTAGTGTTCGGTCAACGGCGTGTGTGACAGAAGAGGGCGACAAGGGGCAGGCATACATCATACGAAAACAAGCCAGCCTGGGCCGACGACGCCTGCTTTTTCGCAGAATTTGCATTCGAGAGCGACGCTAGCACGGCAGTCTCGTCCTGGTCTCTGGCCTGCAGGATCGTCTTTGCCACCTCGAAAGGCTGGGCCATCAAGACGGACGTGTACTGCCATATCAGTTCGTTCACCAGCTCCTTGGCACTCTGGACGACGGACGGTGACGAATCATTCAGGTAGCCCTTGTAGTCCAGGTCGGCGAGCACGTCGCGCGCTTTGGACGCGTATCGCGCGCTGGATGTTGCATTGCGACCTGGGAAGAGACCCGCGCCGGACGTCGAAACAGGCTCCGCCGTCTCCCCGATGGTTGGGGGGATGTAGTACGGCCTCAAGGGATTGACACCCTCTCTGTGCGTCGACATGGTGGATGCTGCAGAGGTGCGCGCATCTGCAATGCGATGTTTGACGACTCGCTTGACGGAGCTTGGGTCACGAAAATGAAATCATCAGACAAGGGAGCTCGTCGGAGGTCGGAGTTAGTGCGGCCCACGGCGAATGGATTTCCCGACCAATAACCACTTATCGCAGGCGCATTTCCAAGCCTTTTTCTGGCTCGGAAATGCGAGGAATAGCCCGCACCAACCCGGCCGGTACACATTTCCCACGATGCGCTGAGGGCCGAATCGCTTCATAGCACCTTTGTGACTTTGTTGTCGTTGGCTTCATCTCTTGCGACTTCTGCGATCCAGCCGAAGCGGCGCAACGACGACTTGCTCCCGAACCCCCTTACCCGACAACCGAGTCACAACCAAGAGCCTCACAGATCCAAATGTCCGCCCCGAGAACAGTCATGGCCGGCCTGGCCACCTTGCCAGCTGCCGCCTGCCGGCGGATACAACCGGGTCGCATGCAGCTTCAGAAGGCATTTGCCACGTCACAATACGCAGCGCAATGCCAGTCGAGAATCGCACCTCGGGTATCGCCGTGGTTGGCAGCGACAACCCAACGCAGCTTCACGACGACGACGCCGAGGCGGCACGGGCACGTCGAGCCGCCAAAGCCCGGCGAAGAGTGGGTCGCGCGACTGCTATGCAAACGGAAACTAGGTCACTGACGGAACGCAGGCTCTATGTCACCTTTATCGAGAAGGACGGCCAGGAGCACAAGTTTGCAGTCTCCGCGGGCGACAACCTGCTGGACATCGCCCAGGCCAACGACCTCGAAATGGAGGGCGCATGCGGCGGGTCGTGCGCGTGCTCGACGTGCCATGTCATTGTCATGGACGAGGAGCACTACGACAAGATGCCCGAGCCCGAGGACGACGAGAATGACATGCTGGACCTGGCGTTTGGGCTGACAGAGACGAGCCGTCTGGGATGCCAGGTGAAGATGAGCAAGGAGCTTGATGGCCTGGTCGTCAAGCTGCCCTCGATGACGAGGAATATGCAAGCGAGCGACTTCCAATGACCTTGCGCGGAGCGTCGCGGGGGGTGTGCGTCTCGTGCTGGCGAGGCGTCATGTTCAACAGTCCAAAACTTCAATTGTACAGTATTCTATGCGCATAGAACAGGCGGAAAAAGTGTACAGGTCACCTGAGGGAGGAGGAGCGTTTTCGGGGGTATCTTGCTTATATTTTCGGGCGATGAGACCTTGAATGATACCTCATCTCACTCCTCTTACATTGAAGTTCCGCCGATCTCGCTCATGCCTCCTCCAGCGCGCCCTTTTTCAAACCACCACCTCCCGAGGCGATGAGTTCGAGGAACCCCTTTTTGCTGAGCTCGTTTACCTTTTCCTCGCGGCGGCCCATACCGATAACACCCTCCTTCTTTGCGTTCCTTTCAGCCTCCGTCGCCGTGACTTGCGCTGCCCTCACTGCGTTGAACAGCTTGACGACACCCCTCTGCGCCACCTTTCGCAGCGCCTTCTCCTTGGCTAGGATCTCGGCAGTGGACACCTCGGGCTCCCCGGTGGTCTCATCGTTGGTCGCGACCAAAATGTCCTTGACGCGGCCCTTCTCCAGCGCGCGCCTCTTCTGCTCCTTCATTTGCCGCCTGGCCTTTGATTCCAGAGCACTGTCCACGGCAGCTTTGGAAGCCTTGTGCGCTTCAACGCTTCGGGACAGAACGGGGTCCGATCGTTTTGATGATGACAATTTGGTGGACAGAATCTTGGAAAGCGAGGTCGCGAACGCCGTGGGGTCATTTCGTTTTGACTTTTGCTTGCCTGCACCTGAGTCGGAGTCCAGATCGTATTCGTCGAGATCCTCATCGTCGTCGTCTTCGTCGTCATCATCGTCGTTGTCGGAAGAGTCTGCTTCGGGCGCTGCAAGTGGCTCTGGACGCTTTGACTTCGCCTTCACCTTGGCAGATGCCTTCAGTTTGGGCTGCTCCTCCTCGGAGCTGGATGAATCGCCATCGTCGGCACCTGCGACATCGTCGACCTTGGCATTGTGAATGTCGTCGTCCGAGTCCAGCAAGTTGACTGCGTCGAAGCCCGCGTCTTCTTCGTTCTCGGATTCGCTGTGGTATTGATGTATCCGCCTTTGCTTTTTTGTTGGGCGCTGTAACCTGCCGTCGATCGAGCGTTTCTTGTTTGCGTGCCCAGCCATTGTGATGGTTGTAAAGTCTGTTGGAGAAGTGGCGACGCGTGAGAGATGGGAGCTGCAGAAGAAATCCTGGGATTCTGCCAGGCAATTTTTCTGGGTAGAGGGGCCAAGCCAAAGCGGTGTGGGGCCGCCGTCTAGCGCCGTTGTGCACCGCCGCTAGCATCTGAGCTGGACCGACTCGTCAATACACACGAGTTAAATGGGCAGCGATGAATCGATGTTCGTAGAAAGAATGAAAGGCATCTGTCACAACATAGAATCACCGGCTGCGTGGATACTTCAGTACATGGCCCTGAGTTATCCTCCAGGCCATTGGAGCGCACCAGTTTGGCGTAAATCCCCTCGAGCATATGTTGTGCTGTGCAACACGCCAGCAGCTGCCAAACTCACACGGGCCAAAGTACAGGCATGGAATACTAAGGTACCATACCTATGTGACAATGTAAAACGACCAGACGCTAGGAGTATCATGGCAAGACCGCATACATTCACATAGCGACTTGTTCAAGGGATGCAAATAGTCCCAATTCTATGTGAGTGCCAGCACGGAATGATTGCAACTATAGTACATCTGCGCCGCCCATGACTATCAAGTCCATGCGTCCCTGAGACGTCCTTCAGCCTAGTGGGTATCAAACATGAAGTGGGCCTACCAAACCTTGGGGCAAGGTATGCTGATATCGCAGCTCAGCGAAGCCTCAACTCCCACGCTAAGCCAGCCCTATCCTCTCCCAGAAGGATCCGGCCGCGCTGAAGCCTTCGGCAACTGGAGGCTGCACAAGCAGGGTGCTCCACCTCTCCTTACCATCGATGTAGAGGCGGTACTGAAGAGTACTTTCTCCTGCGATGTTCTCAATAGTGAAAGACCCAAACTTTGATGAGCCAGATGGGATATAGCTAAGGAAGCTCGAGTTAGTTTGCCGCCTTCGCGATAGACAAAGAGTGCACATCATGCTTACTGTAACTTGACATCCTCGCCATCTCTTTGCTTGTACGTCGGAATGGGAGACGCAAACTGGTTGAGAGGGCTCGTGGAGAACTCGAAAGCGGTAGCCGACTCCGGCCATTGAGAATCGGGCGGCGGTGGAAACTTGGTAGCGGCAAACTCATGTCGATCGCCAGACAAAACGACGACCGTGGTGCCTCGCGCACCGGCGAGCCACATGGCTTCCAAGATCTTCCTCCGTTCTACGAGGAAGCCGCCCCAGGTATCCTTGACATTTACGGGCCAATTCTTCGTAAAGGGCACAGAAGAGGCGACAAATTTCCACTTCACGCCTTTGGGCTCGGGCCTTGCTAGCCAAGCGAGGAAATCCTCCAGCTGCTCTTTGCCCAGCATCGTCTTGTCGGATTGCTCAAACGGCTCGTCGTTGCTCGAGCGATAACTGCGAGTGTCCAACATGAAGAAGCTGGCAGGCCCTTGGACGAATTCGAACCAGGTGGCTCCGGCACGCTGCTGGCTCCTGCTCCCGGCCACCAGAGCCCTGGGTGGGTTGATGTTGGCCTGATAGATATGCCAAGGATCAACAGCCGCCTTGTACACGCCAGTGGTATTGGAGGACCAATCGTTGGCGATTTCGTGGTCGTCCAAGACATGAATCCAGCTCAGATTTTGGGCGACAGGGAGCCAATCCGGTGAAGCGTAGACTTGGCGATACTGCATTCGATATTCCTCAACAGACTTTCCGAATCGCTCAGGGACGTCGACATAGATGAAGTCTCCTAGAAATAGCATGAACTGAGCCCCGAGGTCCGGAAGCTTGCTCGCTAGATGGCGCAGCCCAGGGATAGCGAGCGCATGATCCATCGGGTTGTATGGGAAGCGAGGCAGAATGCACGAAGTCGAGAGAAAGGTGAACTTTCCGTCGTTGTACTTGGGCATGGTGCCTGGCTTCGGGGGAGCGAGGAATTCTCCGCTGTGGTTGTTTGAAGTTCTCCACTCGTACCGTCGTTGTTCAGAGTGTTTCAAAGGAGCCAGAATCGAGGCGGTAAAGTCCGTATCATTACCTGTCCATCTCGCCCCGCCTGCAGTCTGCCAAAGCGGATTGTCGAAAGGCGCCTGAGGATCCTTGATGCGAATTTCGAGGGTCACGGGCATTTTGGCCTGGTCAGGTTCTCGAATGAGAAACTTGGCTTCCGTGGGAGAGACATATCCGAGGCGGACGAATGATAAGTCATCGGACGGATAGTACCATCTTGCCCGATACAGAGCGTCGCCAGTCAGCCCTACCAGGAGCAAATTGATGAGGAAGGTCACTGCGGAAAGCCTCGGGCGTCTGGCGCTCGGCGTTCCGTAGAAGAGTATCCTCCACGGCTGCACTTGCTTTTCTTCAAGCAGAATCGTCTCCTCGACGTTGATCTCCTCCGCGACGACTTCTGGCTGCGGCTCTGCGGCAACTTCGTTACTCGTTGACGGGGTCTCTGGTCTGACCGTGGTCTCTCTGACGCTGATGTCGATCTCATCGTCGACTACTTCGAGCGGAGGTTTGGAGAAATAGCTCGCCAAGAAAGCAGGAACATAGATCGCGAAAAGGGCGAACGTAATCGAAGGGAAGTGCGCCTGTAAATTTTAGCTGAGAGCTCGTGAGAACACGGCGAGTGTATGAGAGGCTCACAGGAAACTGCGAGCGCATTAGTCACTCGACGATGTTACAAAGCAAAAGGAGAGTGAATTGCTTACGAGTCTAAAGAAAACGATGGCAGAAATCCTCAAGGCGACCGAGGCGGTCTTGGCGATGGTGGTTTGGATCGCCATCGGGAGCTGCGACAAGACGATGCCGAGCTTTCTGGTGATGGTTCTTCAATATAGTGGTGCGAATGCGGGCGGCTGAAACAGGCTGATGGGGAAAAGAGCCTCAGCTGGACTCAAGGAGTGTCTAGGGGGTGGGCAATGGTCACGACATCACCATGACGGAGGATAAGAGCAGTAAGCAGCTCACAGCAGTACACCGGAGATTTGGAGCTGTGACGCGACGTCACCACGGGGACAGGCGGCGGCTGTGGGGGCTGTGGCTTGACAGTGCGGCAGCGAAGCAGCTTCAGGGGGGTTCGGTGCCGGCGAAATTCCGAGCCGAAGCTCGTCGTGGCCCCTTTGCTGCATTCGACACCGCATTGGAGACAACACCTGCTGCGACACACTGTCCCGACCTTGCTCCCGGACGCGACAAACACCACCGCGCGACACGATGAGACTGTCGACGATAGCAGCGGGCGTCATCGCCTGCATGGTCACCGATGTTGCGGCCACGGCATTGACGTACAAGCTCACGGCCAACGAGAAGGCCTGCTTCTACACGGACACCAAGAAGGACAACGAGAAGATTGCCTTTTACTTCGCCGTGGGTAGCCCTGTGCACGGGTGCAGCGGACGCGCGCGTGGCTGATTCTCCTGCAGGTTCAATCCGGCGGCTCGTTTGATGTCGACTATCTCGTCGAGGGACCCGGCGGCAAGGTCATTCTGCAGGGCGAAAAGGAGCGCCAAGGCGACTTTGTCTTTACGGCGCAGCAGGCCGGCGAGTACTCGTTCTGCTTCGACAACGAGATGAGCACCTTTGCCGAGAAGTTTGTCGACTTCGAGATCGCCGTGAGTCGGCCCTCTGCGCCCGCAGTGGCTGGGAATGACAGGCTAACCGCGTCCGCAGGTCGAGAACGAGTCGCGAACCGCCCAGCTGCCCTCAAAGCAGGGCACCTCGCCCGAGCAGACATCCGTTCTGGAGGAGTCCATCTTCAAGATTTCTGGCCAGCTCTCCACCATTTCGCGCAACCAGAAGCACTTCCGGACTCGCGAGAACCGAAACTTCAGCACCGTCAACAGCACAGAGAAGCGCATCGTCAACTTTAGCATGATCCAGATTGGCCTCATCATCTGCATGGGCGCTCTACAGGTGTTTGTGGTCCGGTTCTTTTTCCAGGTACGCGTCTTCTCATTCACAAGCTTGCAAACGTTTCGGGTTGCTGATTCTTCTACAGGGCGCACGCAAGGGCTACGTTTAAACGAATATCTAGGCGCTTGTTTAGGACATATCGAGGCGCTGGCTCATAAAAAGAAAGGGGACAGGGACATGGTTACAACATGTACAATAATTAGGAGCACGGAGGCATTGTCAAGGCTCATGCGATGCGATCGCGGATGGGCGAGATATTTGATGACGATTCAATGAATATTGCAAGCGCATCTGCCCGATTTGCAGACTTGCGACGGCAGGCCGTACAAAGACGCCTTTGCAGCTGTCACCCGCGTGAAGACACCGCAGAGGCTTCTGCTTTCGCGGCAAGTCAAGTCTCGGATGTGTATGACTGGAGCAACGCGATGCGCGACGTGAACTGGAAGCACGGTGCTTGGGCAGCTTGGCGCGGGCTAAGCCACATTTGGTGCGCCACACTTGAAATCTTTCCCACTCCGCCGGCCTTGACTCGCAGCGGCAGCCTTCTCGACCAACCTCCATCACATCACTTCGCGCTCACGCAAAATGGCCTCGATCGCCGCCTCTCTCCAGGCATCGCTGCCCAAGCCGAAATACACGGGCGAAGATGAGGAGGCGCCGTCTCGGTCGCAGCAGCGCGGCCCGCGCATCGTCGGCGCGGGACAGCTGGACGAGACGCAACTCGTCCTGAAGCGAGCCGGCCCCCCGCCGTACGGCCAACGTTCGGGCTGGCGACCGCGATCGCAGGAAGACTTTGGTGACGGAGGAGCCTTCCCCGAGATCCCCGTTGCCCAGTACCCCTTGGACATGGGCAAGAAGAACGCGACGACAAGCAACGCGCTGACCATCCAAGTCGATGCCGAGGGCAAAGTCAAGTACGACGCGATCGCACGACGAGGACACGGCGACGGCCGAATCGTACACACCTCATTCAAGGACCTCATACCGCTGAGACAGCGCGCCGACGCCGGCGAGATCGATTTGTCGCGCCCGGACCGGGATTCCGTGGCGGCAACTGCCGAGAAGACGAAGAACGCCCTCGCAGCGCTGGTCAGCGGAGCGGTTGCGGCTCAAAAGCCCAAGAACGTCAACGTAGGGAACCGAAGGGATCCTACATTTGTGCGGTACACGCCGGCAAGTCAGATGGGGGACAACTCGACGAAGCAGGACCGCATCATGAAGATTGTGGAGCGGCAACGAGACCCGATGGAACCGCCCAAGTTCAAGCACAAGAAGATTCCCCGAGGCCCGCCCTCTCCTCCGCCTCCAGTCATGCATTCGCCGCCGCGGAAACTCACGGCTGAAGACCAGGAGATGTGGAAGATTCCTCCCCCGGTCTCCAACTGGAAGAACCCCAAAGGTTTCACCGTGCCACTGGACAAGCGGCTGGCTGCGGACGGGCGAGGCTTGCAGGATATTGCCATAAACGACAAGCACGCGCAGTTTGCCGAAGCCGTCAAGATGGCGGAACGACACGCGCGCGAGGAAGTCCAACAGAGGGCCATGATGCAGCAGAGGCTGGCGGAGAAGGAGAAGGCGCAGAAAGAAGACCACCTGCGAGCCCTGGCTCAAAAGGCACGGGAGGAGCGCGCCGCGGCAGGCCGTGGTCGCCGGGATTCCAGGACCTCTCGAGACTCCCGAGACGACTCGCGCGACTCACGGTCTCGTTCGAGAAGCTACAGCTATTCTGACTCGGGATCCGACAGCGAGGAGGCCGATATCCGAGAACGAGAAAAGGCCAGACAGGAGCGACGGAGGGAAGAGGAGAGAAAGCTGCGGCAAAACCGGATGGGTGCCGAGCGTCGGATTCAAGTCATGGCCCGGGAGCAAAACAGAGACATCTCGGAGAAGGTTGCGCTGGGTCTGGCTAAGCCGACGCAGTCGAAGGAGACCATGTACGACTCGCGGCTGTTCAACCAAACCAGCGGCTTCGACAGCGGATTCAACGAGGACAACCACTACGACAAGCCGTTATTTGCGGCTCAGGACGCTATCAGCAGCATCTACCGGCCACGGGCGAACATGGAGGATGATGATCCCGAAGCCGGAGACAAGGAGATGGCCAAAATCCAAAAGACGAGTCGCTTTGGAGAGGCCTTGGGCAAGGGCACATTCAAGGGCGCCGCTGAAGTCGAGGTAAGCAAGAGCGTTGCCCTCACATCACCTTTGCAAGAGACTAACGAGTCAACTACAGGCGCGTGAAGGACCCGTCCAATTCGAGAAGGAGACGGCCGACCCATTTAATGTGGACAAGTTCCTGTCCGAGGTCGATCAGAATGCGTCGTCGAAGCGAGGGTACGGGCTGCAGGACGAGGGGAGCAGGCAATCCAAGCGCCCGCGAGTGGAGGACGAGGACGAGTAGGCCGCAGCGGCCGGGCGGCATGGTTCATGGAAGAAGACGGATTTGCAAGGGACATCGCATTTGCAGGCTCGCAGGATGGACGAGCTGGCAGGGGTCATTACTGATAGCACAGCCTGGCGGCGCGGCAAGGGATCTTGACTATGGGATAGCAATCAGCTGTAGTTGTGCCGATGGCGTTGACGGAACTTGCATCTTGATCCAATGCTTATTCGAATTGCAGTGAGCCTGTGAAAGTGTGACGCGTGGCAGGGTGAGATGCAAGCATCCCCCCTGTTTGCACGGCAAGGCTGGCATCTGGACGTGTTGGGCCGTTGACCACGATCCGTCAGTCGCTTGTTGTACGTACGAGTAAGTAAGATACTTTACTGTATTGCTGAAGCTAGCCTACCTTACTCGTACAATTTGGGAGCAGCAAGAAACGGCTGCAATTGGATGTTAGCAGAGGTACAGCGTCTTTATGAAGTCGGGTTTATGAAGTCGGGTTTCCGAAGCCAGTTTCAAGTCGGTAAGCGACTCGATTGGGCGGCGGCGGGTCAATCAGTCGATGAACGGGGGTTATGGGCTGATTGCGACGAGGAACGCGAGGCCGAGGAAGGCAACGCGAGGGCGAGAACAAACGCGAGGCCGAGAGTGGGAGAGATGCGAGGTTGCGCCAATCATTAAAGGCTGGCGGGTTTTTGGACATCCAATGCTTGCTGCGTATGGTGCCTACCTTACACACGAGTACGAGCAAGAGACTACTCTACGACAAGCCAACACGAAGCACTCCAGCAGTCAGCAGAGTCGCCTTCGACCGTCACGAACCGGCTCCCACGAACAAGCTACAACTACTGCGCAACCCACGTTGGTAAAAACCCACCGCCGCCATGGCTTCGGGCGCCTTCTTCCACCCCAAGACGGCGCTGCTGCTGGCGCCCTTCGTCTCGTCGACCGCGTCGCTCGTCTTCGCATGGGACCAGCACATCTTCCTGTCCGTCTTCACGCAGCGCGGCGAGACGGAGCCGCACAGCAACGCGTTCCTGCCGCGCTTCTGGCGCAGCTTCTTCCTCCCGGGCCTGGCGCAGGTGGTCGGGCTGCTCTGCGCGACAGCGAGCGCGTCGGGGGCGGCCGTCGTCGCGCACGGGCCGCTGCTGCGGCGGCGCGGCGCCCTGCCGTGGTACGTGGGCGGCGCGGCGCTGGCCTTCGCTCACCTGGCCTTCGTGCCGCTCGTGGCGGGCCGCATCAAGAGCATGATGGACGACGAGGGCTGCGAGGGCAACGCCTGCGGCAAGAGCAACGTCGAGACGCAGAGGGAGTGGTTGCGCGTCAACATGGTGCGTTCTTTGACGACGGACCTGGGCGCGTGGCTCTGCTGCTTTGTGGCCGTAACGAGAGCCTTTGCGCTGGAGTAGCAGCAACGGGCATCATCGGGGACGACTTGGATGGATCGGGCGAATGCTTTGTACGGATAGAGTGAGCGACGTTGAATCGATACTTGCCTCAGGCAACCCCCTTGCACAATACCTAAGTTGCTAAGGTACCTACCTCGTACGCAGAACTCTCGTGCCACCAGCCAGATAATATCATGCACCTCGGCACATTGTGCAGCCATCCTGCTCCTCCAAGAGACCTTCTGCAATCCCTCCGTCTCCCCTGAGTCACCGCCAACAGCATCAAGTGGGTGTCCTCGACGGCGTTGCTATTTCCAGACCCGACCCTCATCTACGCCCGCGTCAAACCCGTCCATCCGAGATCCACGCCGAGCTTCGAACAGTAGAGTTTCGAGGCTTGCATATGGCTTGCTCTGGCGACGCTCTCCTCCCGCCGGTGGCCCATTCCTGCTGTGTCTGCCAACTTTGCTGGACAGCCCGTCTGTGCGTGCCAGTGGCGGCGGCATCCCCACCACACCACGCCCTACGCCCCCCTCGTATCGCCAGCCGTGGGCCTCCGATCCGGGACAGTTTGGCAGTGTCTCGATTTAGCGCATGGCGCGCCCTAGCCGATCTTCAGGGGCCGACGCTACGCCCGCCCAGGCCCGCAAGTCAACCGCCAGCTGCTGTTCGATCAACGTTTTGGGTGGGCCTGGCCGTCGTCTCACAACGGCGCAGCGGCTCTGGTTGCCGAGACGGGCGTCTCGGACGCTGAACCATCCCTTTCCGCCTGGCGTAGGCAGTCTGTAGATCCCGTGCATTCGCTCGCTCCACGTTAATATGTGGCAATGGGACGTTGCGCGTAAAGCTTTTTGCAGGGTTGTGGACTGTCGAATCTGCTCGTAATAAAACCGCCCGTCCTGCCGCCGCATCCGGGGCGCAGCAGCCAACGTCGAACGTTGCCCACGAATACGGCCGAGCGAAAGGACCACACAGACTCGGCCACTTCCCGATTGGAACATCTTTCCGGGGAGTCATCTCGCAGACGCGCTCAAACTTGCTTCGAAAAGCACCTGGCCAGCCATCGTTGGTTCTGACCTGGGTTTCGCGTCGCGCACCGTCGTTTCGACTTACACGTTCGTTCTCAGAAACACGCACAAGCACCATGGACAGCAGGTCGAGGATGCGCCAAGACGGGTACAAGCCGGGCGGAGCCCCGACGCAGTACGAGGAGGTCATGTTCTCGCGCGGCAATGGCGACATACGGCACGTACCCGACCGCATGCCGTGGTGGAATCCCCGGTACTGGCGCAAGAGGGTCTGGGCGGGCGTCGGCATCGTCATCGTCATCGTCATTGTAGTCGCCGTCGCCGTGGGCGTGACGCAGTCCAAGAAGAATGCGTACCCCGACTACTCGCCGCTTTCGTACAGTCTGAGCGATACGTGTAAGTGAGATCCATGGCGATCGACCTTGAGGTATTCCCGGATCGTCCAGCTGACGGCGGTGGTCTGCAGATGGAGGGGAGTCCTTCTTTGACCAGTTCAACTATTTTGCCGACTATGATAAGAGTAGGAACTCCGCAAAGTGCTCTCCGTGATTGATACGTCGCTAATACTTCAACGTTCAGCGCACGGACTTGTTCACTACGTGCCGCAGGAGCACGCGAAGCAACTGGTAGGAGTCTTTGAGTGGTGGACAAAGCTCGGCATCGCATACTAATATCTGCCAAGAATCTCACATATGCTTCACCGAGCAGCGCCGTCGTCAGAGTCGACACGACCGTTGGCCCCGGCTCCAACCCCGACGCCTCCACCGGCCGCTTCTCAGTGCGACTCGAGTCCAAGAAGACCTACGACAAAGGCCTCTTCATCTTCGACGTCAAGCACACTCCTTACGCCTGCGGCGCATGGCCAGCCCTCTGGCTCGTCGACCCGTCAAACTGGCCCCACAACGGCGAGATCGACGTCATGGAGTCCATTAACGAGGGCAAGGATGGCAACCAGATGACGCTGCATACCACCGACGGCTGCTCCATGGGCGTCAAGCGCCAGCAGACGGGCACCACGCAGGCCGAAAACTGCGATAGCGAGGCGAAAGACAATGCCGGCTGCGGCGTCTCCGGCCCGTCCAGCTCCTTCGGCACGGCTGCCAACACGGACGGCGGGAGCGTCGTGGCCGTCGAGTGGCGCCAGGCTGGGATCCGCATGTGGCAGTTTGCACGCAACGCAATCCCCGGCGACGTGACGAGCAAGAAGCCCAACCCGTCGGGCTGGGGCACCGCGGCGGCCGACTTCCCCAGCACAAATTGCGACATTGGCTCCCACTTCAAGAACCAATCCATTGTCGTCAACATTGATCTTTGCGGCGATCTGGTTGAAGGCAGTTGGGACAAGTCGGGATGTAAGTGACTCTTTCAGATGCTTCAATTGTGATTTTCACAGCGCGAAGCTGACCGTGATTGGTAGGTGGCCCCAAGAAGTGCAGCGACCTCGTTGCCAATCAGCCCGACCTGTACAAGACTGCGTTCTGGGAGTTTGGCGCTTTCGAGGTGTATCAGCCCTCTTGAGGCGAGGACGCAGCCACGGATGTTTGAATAAGATTTGACGTTCACGGTAATGGTGCTGTATGTTTTGGCAATTTTGCTAGCGCGGCGCTGGAGGAACATAACTGCAGAATGATGTGTATAGGACTCGAAAATATGGAGGCAGTAAATAGCCTACAATGCCATTCCCTCGTGGGTATCTTGCAACAACAATGAGCGAGCCAATCCGCGATATGCAACCAGAAGCGACCGGCGTGACCTTCAACCACTACTTATCACATCTCGGTGCGACACTACTATCCACTGCCCTGCCAAGAAAATGAAGGCCAGCCACAACCCTAAGCTTTCCCAACTCGCAGTCACTGCATGTCTATCCTTTGCAGTGCCCTGAACCCGAACCCCTATCTTCTGTATGCCCGGGAGATGTGGATGGATGCTTTTGAAAGCTGACAAATAGGATGACTTGACGGACAGTCCTTCGGCCGTAAAGAACTCGGCTTTGTGAGCCGAGACGACGTTGCCCAACACGGCAGTTTGCCCAACAACAGCATTGCTGGGTTCTTTTAGGGTTTCAACTCGTGACTGCTACCCTCTCTGCCTCCGAACTCTGGCTCAAGTGTGGTTCTCGAAGTGTTCGATTCCCGGGATGCAGAATTCGTGCCAAATATCCGAGGGTATATGCGTAGCAAGACGAGTCTTAAGGCGGGTAGACACGTGCATATGATGCCGGTGTGGACTTCAATCACGGACCACCATACCAGGCTCCACTGGTCCCATGTCGGGTTCGTTGTGTTGGCAAACTTATTCAGGGAGTGCATCCGGAGAATCGAAATGAGAGTGACGCTATGGATGAAAAGTTTCAGTTTAGAGGTCCAGGTCGAGGACGGGTGAAGCTGAAGATTTCTGGGCCGAGTCGTAGAGGAAACTTACATGGCACCGGTCATGAACATGATGGCGGCAAGAACTTTTTTCTTCCAATGAAGCTGGACCGTGCGGATTTGGAACAACGGGAGTCCCAGTAGCCAGACATCAACCGCGACCCCTACCGCAGCGTTGATCCAGCCAGACAAGTGAACATTGATGCAGTGGCCCTCAAGATCCGCATCGGCGCCATAGCGGGCCCAATAAAATTCCGGCGGAGAGCACTGAACGGCATCTTTGATGACGAACGCTAGCATAAACATGGCTTGGAACGCGACCGTGACCCAAAGCAAGATGCGGACCCGCTGGCCGGGGAATATGGAAAGGTAGAACAGCGAGACGGCCACCTTGACGAGCCCCATCTCCGTAATGTAGAGGATTTCAGCTATGAGGAAGTACATCGCAAAGCTCGGGAGCTCGGATGGCTCCAGGGTCCAGATGTCACTGCCGAGGCCCTTGGCCGTCAGGCCAAACGTCAGGATGATAAGGCTGGGCAAGCCGACGATGAGCGTGGTCACAATGACCCAGTCGTCTGGGGTGAAACGCTTAGTTCTGCTGAGGAAGCGCTTGAAGATGAGCCGCACGATGGAGAGGCCGCCTGTCGTCAGGCCGAGCGCAACGTTCATGATGTTGAAGCGCGCTGCCTCGCTCCGATCCGTCGGAGCCTGGCACGCAGTCTCGACTATCCTTCTCGCCGCTGACGGTTTCGACTCGAGTTAGCCACCGATTCGGTGCCGGAACAACGGGCGAGCCGTACAAATTGCTTCGTAAAAGGTACATTTCTCGAAACTGCATTGCATGGTTTCGTCGCTGGATATCTTTTCGCACGTGCATGCCGTGTCGGACGGAGAGCACGACAGCGCGAGGCAGTCGAGCTGGAGTTTCAGACTCTGTCAGCTACCGATGGCATATGATGCGAAAGGGGACACATCCCACATCTCACCAACATTCGAACTCTAGGGGTCATGGAGGGGAGGTCTCACAGCACATGATGGCACCGCGGTGAAGTTTGCAGACGCAGGAACAGCATCTGTTGGCACTGCCTCCGCGAAGCTTGACATCCGCGCTGCGGCCACGAGCAGGAGGGCCAGCTTGAGCATGTCGGCAATGCCTTGTCCTCGTGTCTACGACATGGACAGAAGGGCAGGCGGCCACGGATAGAAGGATCAAGAGTCGACTATCGTGTATCCCGGGACACTGCTGCCCCGAGCGCGCGAGCCGAGGCGAACGGACGGGCCGCCATGTTATACCCTTGATGTGCCCAAATTTGTCACTCGACTGGCCAGGGGCACGCTCTGTTGGGGCATCGCTCGGCGACTGCGAAGTACCTGACCTGTCACCTAGTCATCCAGCCGTCGCTCAACACCTCGAGCTGGAGACTTACATCCCATTTTAGCCGGTGGCCGCACGGACCCAAATCGTGCCGGCTAGGTAGCCGTCCCGTGCAGGCTGGAACACCTAGTCGGCCTCCAATGGCCTCTGGTTGGCCCTTGTTCGCGCGTCCTTCACCAGATCGGGACGAGTGGAATATGGGTGAATAGCTTCCCGCGGGTGGGCCAATCGCGCGACTCATGGTATGCCGGGAGGCGTACGGGACCTACGGGTATTGTCGTGCGACTGGGAGAGCAGCTCAAGGGAAGGCCGAGCGCCTGCGCTGATTCATAGATGGCATTCTCATTGTGTCGCGAACGAGTACGCCATCACCAAGGCGCCCTTATGCTCGGGGTGAAATCTCGACTTTCAACTTCAAACCAAAGCGCATTAGGAACGCCATCGACGAATTCCCGCTGAACGCACGAGACTCTAACAGAGTGCCTCGCCCCGACTACCGAGTCCCCGGCCTTCAAGTGAGTATATGACAACACAACAGGTATTCGAAGCATCCCGATTTGTATATATGCTCGACGGAACACAAACGGTTGCAATGAGGATCAGACCGTATCGCGAGAACTGCTCGTAAGTTTGCCGATAGCTTCCCTCGCAGGAGACACGGCGCTGCAGGGAAGGGTTCATGGCATTACGCCGCAACTGATGATGGTCCGCGAGACGTGTGGAGAGTGCCAGAAGTTTGTCATTGGGTGATTCTGGTTTGCCGGGGAACACAACGGCAGGGATGTGGCCAGGACGAGAACACGAGGCGTTTCGCAATTGACCTTGCCGCCGGCGCGCAACTGTGCGGCACAATCTCCAAGCTTAATGCAGCCAGCGATGAACCATCATCGGTGGCTTGCAATTCGACAGCCAGCTGCCCAACCTGAACGAAACGTCTTGATCTACCGTGCAGAGCACATTGAGTCAATGCCTCTAGTAAATTTAGACATTCGGCAGTTTCCCGTGCCCTTCCATCATAAGCAGGCCTGCCTATGTTTCAAACTTGTGCCTCGCCCCCTGCTTACTACCACACCTTCGGCCCTGAGGTGCTTTAGAGCATTGTGACAGATGCGCCGTGTTCTTGTGGCCCTTCCCATCGCTTGTTTCTCACGTAGCTCCTCTGGTCTCTACGGTACATGTTCTTCAGTCCAGTATCGCAATACAAATTTGGCGGATCCAGAGAACTTACACATGCCTGCGGCATCTGCCTGCTATCCCGCAGGTGGGAGGTGAGCTCGTCCGCTCCATAGCAACCAACCCCATAAGCCGAGGACAAGGGGCACGCAGACGAAGCTAAAAACGAGGCTCCCTCCAAACACTAGAGCGAGGTATGTCCATGCATTGTCCTCATCCAAGCGCACTGCTTGGCAAACGATGGCCCAGGGAAGCACGTACAGGACGTTGCTCGCCAGGCTCTGCCACAGGTACCATTTGGGTCTGGTCGCAAGCAACACAGCAGCCAGCTGAGTTGAAACAGCGAACAAAACGTAACACCAGTCCATGGAACGCCACATGCGCTGCGTTACTGCAGCCACGGCATCACTGCCGCTTAGATAACGTGCGAATGCGCGTGAACCGGCCCCTGACATGACGATGCATAGCGGAATCTCAAACATAAGAGCCAGCCCCACGGAGATCAGCGCAGGGCGCATCACAAGCCATAGCCAGAAGAAAGAGATGCGAGGACTTTGTGTTTCGTGCCTCCAGCGACCGCAGGCGTGACCGACGAATGCCAACGTCGTCGCCTCGAGGGCGGAGACGGGGACCATGATGAGGCCCCAGCGGATGGTGTTAAATACGCCCCAGGCGGTGGCGTACATGGAGCCAAGATACACAATCGTACTGACGAGCCAGAGATAAAGCACATTTCGGACGGCAGATTCGATGAACGTGATTGCTCCTGGGCGGACGAGAATTTTGAACGCCGCAAAGCTCGGCGCCGGGCTCTCGGTTGCGATGCCGTCTCCTTTCCTCCTCCAGAAATTCGTGAAGAAGAAGTATAGAACACTAACGAGGGCAGCCGTCATGTTGCAAGTGAGTTGTGTACCCGCCTGCATCTCCACGGTCGGATGTTCCCTTCTCACGCGGAACGTTGAAATGAGAAGCATGTCGAGCACGATGTTGACGGCGAACTTGGCAGAGCTAAAGACGAGAGGGACATCTGGTTGGTCAAGGGCGCGTGACGCTGCCGCGACAGCCGTTTCCACGGCGGAGCTGAAGGCCGAGAAGCTGCTGATGCGGACATAAGCAATGCTTCTGGCGCGAGCGGGCTCCGGAACGAAGGCATCAGCAAAGGAATTGGACGACGAGATAAATATAATGGATAGCATGAAGCCGAGGACCATTTGACCAAGGAGCAGGGTGTAGGCGAGAGAAAGACGGGCCGGGCCAGCTGGACGGGTTGCGATGGTTGACCAGGCAGCGCGGGGAAGGCCTTCGTTGATGACTTCTGCGAGGGTCATCATGTACGTGTACACGCTGGCGAGCTTCATCAGCATAGTTCTTAGCTCAAGGGAGGTCAGCGAAGATGCCCCGAGGACGGTTGACTGACTCTGTTGTCGCCACCATGGAGGAGTCCATATTGGCAACCCAGAGTTTGGAAAGCGTGCCATACAAGGCAGGAAGCATGAAAGCGGCGACATTGAAGCACAACGCTCCGGGATATGTGTCTCTCTTCCATTGCAACTTCCTCGATGGTGTTTTCGCGGTGCCCGGGCTGGCAGCTGGGCCAGTAGCAGTATCCCCGTCGCGTGAAGCGCGGGGACTCTGCATTTCGAAGCGTTGCAGAATAATGAGGTACGTTTGAGGGGAGGTCAGTAGATTGAGGGTCGACGGGTTATTTGGACCATGAGCGCCGCCTCCCTACTCGTATCGCGGAATGGCGGCGGTTGGCGTTGCGCTCTGATGTTCTGGCACACCCGTCTTGGCAAGGGAGGCAAGGAGATGTTACGATGCCGATGTAACGATGCCGTCAGATGATGGCATAGACTTTCATTTCCCTTTAACGCGGGTTGAGTTCAAGGGCAGAGCGTGCGGACTAACCACTCCGCAGGTCACCGTTCTCGTCATCCTTGTCTGCGGCACCATGCACAACTCCTGTACCCAGCCGTCTGTTTGTGTAACCACCCCCGAAGTCCAGACCCGAGCGTTGTGTGTTTTGTCCACAACAAATGTTCTGGCTTAGCGTAAACCTAAACAATACTCGTAACTACAACTATTTGCGCTGTGGAGTTGATTGCTCGTATCTCGGATGTGCACTGTCCACTTCTGTCGAAAAGAAGTTGGTGTGTCCGGCTTGGAAGCAACGCAGGCCATCGCTGCGCGCCCACGGACGATGTAGGTCAGATCTACTGGACTATAGACGCTCTTGACTCGAACCAAGCTTTGAAACCATGAAATTGGCAGCTCGTCGGCGAATGGTGCTGCGCTAATCTTGGTATAAATATCAACTCGCGCCAAAGAATGCTCTCATGGCCGAGACCAAGAGCTTGGAAAATGCCACTGTTCTAGCTCTGAACAAGGTCTCGTCGGGCGTCTGGGATGGAGGCGAGCAAATTGCCAGAGAACTCTCAGGAAAAGAGTCGTACTCCACAAAGGACAGAATTCTATCGGCGGTACATTCCTCATATGCATAAGCAGAAGCCTCAGCGGCCTTATGTAGAAGTTATTGATGGTATAGCCTCCAGCTCGGTTTTCGGCGTCTTCTAGAGAAGAAATATTAGATATCTTTCTTTTAGTTGAGATGAGTGGGAGATCAGTGATGTTCGAAGGCATATATGTAAGAACGGAGTTTCTTGTCTGCTGCTTGGATTTCGGCAAGCTGCCCACAATTGTTGAAGTAATAGGCTCTTACGTTCTTCATTAGCCGCAGATATGACCGGCGAGCATCGATGGCGACTGCAACTCCACGAGAGCTGAGCCACTGGTATATTTACCTATCATCGCGTAGTGATAGAACTCCCGTTGGCAATCTGCTTTCAACTGATGAAATTCCTTCGGAACAACGGGTCATTATACGAACCGAGGTGGGGTTCTAGTGTGATGGCGCGGGCTGCATGTCTGAAGCACATAACTACATGGGAGATACCGAAGGCAATCAAATTATTCTATTTAAACGTTCATCATTGGATATTCCAATCAATGTCCCTACGATTGTGATTGTGCGCAAGTCTTGACGCTGCGGACACTTTCTTATTAGAAAAAGCTAGTGCTACCATAGATCAGCAACCATAAACTTAAGCAGTCTGTGAAGCTTGAGTTTCAGTTGATATCCCGGCTGGTGGCATAGCATGACAGATCTGCAGCACCAGATATCAATACAAACAAGCCGTGTAATAGCCGTCAGTAAATATCAAACTCAGCATGCTCCGGCATCGTCTCTAGAAACTCCCCGTTCATGATCCCATCGACGTAGGCATCCCCGGCAAACGTAAAGCCGCCACCGTCTCGATCGTTTCGCGGCCGCAGCACAATGGGCGCACGCACACCCCAGAGTAAGCTTACAACGTCACCAGGCCGAATTGCCACATGGCCGACGCCAAACATGCCCTTGGTGGTCTTGAAGAGCGTCCTCCCGCGGGCTAAAGTCGCAGTGCGCGATGGTACCAGAGTCCACACTTTCTTTAATTCGTGCTCCAGATTAAATTCGGCCGTTGACTGGAAATATGCACCTCCGTGCCTTTTAACATTGATGTACTCTCTCTGCGCCTCAGTCAATGTCTCTATATCAATGGCCATGCGACGCAAAATCTTGCGGATAAGGGCCGCTTTCTCAGCATTGTCAATGGGCTTTTCATCGGGCCGAAGTTCATCTTTGTAGCAATCCATCATCAAAGTACGCCACACGTAATCTTCTCCAGGGCTTGGCTCAGCGCCTAGTTTCGCAAAGTCCCGGACTGAAGCCAGCCAGCGGTCAACATCTCCGGTGTGTAAGGCCCCATAATCGGAATATTTCAACAGTGGTGGCGGCATGACTTCTGTGATGATGTCGATGCGGCATCCGACACGGCGAAGGCAGCCACTGATTTCACCTTCGCTAGCGTTGCCAGAACGTGGCGGCATCGGTGCTCCGGCAGTAGCATTGCAGCGTCCGATACGCTGGACTGGGTGAACTTTGATGCCGTGTTTTCCTATTTCGCTCCAGTCGGGGACCCAGGAGGGCAAAATACCTGACGATGGATCCCCGTCTTGCCTAGGAGCACATTGATCTATCTGGTAGTCGAATGCTTGTTCCTCTCCGTCGTAGATCAGGGCTCTTGTCAAAGCGGTGAAGACTTCAGCCGGTGTCATAGTGTAGTCTACTCGCAGGCCCAGCGCTGCCCCGTCCGTTACAATTCCAAGCAGACCAAACACAATATCCCGCGCATCAGTTGCAGAATAATGTGGCCGGCCTGGTGGAACCCCAATTGGGGCCACGATGTTGTAAAGTTTTATGCGCTCGTGGCGACGGTGCATACGCCGCGTATTTATAGCTATACTTTGGTAAAAGTTCGGAGATAAATTCGGCACCACGCGTGGACCCTTTTGCCAGAACTCGAAGAACCCGAGGTTACCGCACAGCGATATTGCAGAGAAGACAGCGTCGAAGTGTTCAAGCTCGACGGCCTTTTCGCCGCAAAGAATCGTGGCCTCTTGTGCTAAAGCCAGTTCCTGGATGACCCAAATTCTATGCCAGTAGTCTCGCCGCATAATGTCGTTAATGCCCATGACCAGAGTGGGTTCCGTAGTCGCCAACAGATCTGGCTCGTGGCGTACCTCAAATAGGAAGTCAGGCAGTTCCCTCTCCGCCGAGCTGAGCTTGTCATGACACTGTGGAACTTCGGTTGATAAACCTAGCTCCTTGACGTACTTGGAAACTCGATGAAACGGCTCCGCACTGACCCAACATTCCAGCACTCCAACGGCCAGGGCTCGCGGACCGAGTCGGGAAACGAAATCCATGGCTTTGTCCGTCTCATATGAACCCAGACCCAGCCATATGTAAACGTGCGAGGCCCGGCCGAAAATACTATGCATTTGCGCGACCTGCCAGCTTTTCTCTTCTGGGTCCGGCTGGTTGATACAGATTGAATCGATCCAAAGCCAGGAGCGAATGCCATTCCGACGAAGTTGCGTCAGGGCGACATTGACTGCGCGATTGACAGTCACTGAACCGCCATTGATGTGAATTTGAGCCGCTGTGCTCGCGTCATGACGGCCCCAGGCATACGAGAGTGCAGCATAGTGAACATCTTCTTCGAGAGAGGCAGAACGTAGCTCGAGTTCAATCGGTGAGGTATCGGAACTGGCGGAGGCCGGCTCTTTGAACCGCACCAGCCTGATTTCAGAGTTTTCACGGTTCAACCGGCTGTAAGTAAAAAGCATATTTGCACAATTTCTTATTTCACACGAAGTTGAAAGAAGTTGAAAGGAAGAAAGTGTTGCCAATGTTCCGTAATTCCTGCCAGAGGCCTCGTGTGGTGAGAATTATAATTAGGCACTTGCATATGCATGTTAGGCGGCACGGCGCTTGAGGCTTCTTGAACACCCTTAAGTCCGACTCAGGGGTCACCAGTTGCTGCAGTGTATGACACTAACTATGCGCGCTATTTTGGTTTGGGCAGGCGCACTGGCAGGTGGTACAACAGCGATGTGGTAAAGCCCAAGACGGTAGTGACATATCATTCTAAAGTCGCGCAACCTATTGTAACAGTTGAGGCCGATGCCCTTGAAAATAAACATTCATGTTTGGTATGGAAGGCAATATTCATATCTCATGGTGCCATTCTCTTTCCCTGAGTACCGGTTTGTCATGTCCTTGAGGGAGAGAAGAAAAGGTAGTCTACGTGACTGGCCGCTCGGGTGTTCAGATGTACAGCCTCTTCTTCAGAGGCAGGTTGCATGCCGACCAAGCCTTTGGAAGCATCGCTCGTATCTAATAAGTAGTAATCCTAGGTAGATGATCCTCTGCGATACAACAAAACATTCCAGAAGGCATAAATTCTTCTGGAAGAGCAAGCGGCATAACCATCATGACTAAAGTATTGGCTAGTTGCCTCGTCCATGACCCCGAAGCTTGCGTGCAAATATGTGCCACATGCTAGAATAGGAGCCACATGAGGCTGCTGCGATATGTCGTCGGATATGGAAACGTGACATTCTCGTCAAAGACGACGCAATGATCAACTTCGACGAGCACGCTTGATATCGAAGCTGTGATGTAGCCAAAATGTAGACGTCAGAAACACTAGTTCACATTGTCTTATCTTGTATGCTGCTATTGTCATTTTTCTTGAGTGGCTGCAACCCAGACTGTTCGCCCCAGCACTACAGGCTTCTCGAAGCAAAGTTTAGATGCCTAATGCTGTGATCGGCAACGCGCGGTTATAATGATCGGGGTCTGGAAAAGTGACATTGTGGGCCCGCATAATTGCGGCTAGCATCCTATGTACCTTTTCCAGCCCCTGTCAGCGAGTTATGCGTAACGCCGCCGCCTGCCCGATGCGTCGGCGCTGTTGAATTCTGCCGGGCTTTAATTTGGTGAGGCTATTCGCGATAGTTAGTTTTAATCGTAGTTAACGTAACGTATAGCCTTCGTGATGCCGCTACGACGTTCTAGACGGGTGGCAAACCCTGATGTCGCTGTGGAAGACGCTCTACAGCCCGAAATTGCCGTGGCCGACGTCCTGACGAGCGACATAAGCGACGAGAACCCGTCGGACGAAGCTGCCGCCGACAAAGCTGCCGCCGACGAAGCTGCCGACGAAGCTGCTGACGAAGCTGCCGCCGCCGCGACCGAGTCGGCAAAAGGGATAGACTTACCGCTAATTTCAACGCCTGTTGCGTCGACAAGGAGGATAACGAAGCTTATAAGGCATATCTGGAAGTCCGAGATGACGATCCTATTCCTTGAGTACCTCTAGGAAGCCCGAAACGAGGGACGGCTTGAGTTAGATAAGAACGTATTCTTAAAGACCGTGATGACTTTAATTATACCTTATTTAAAAGCCCGCTTTCTATATTAATCGCTAGACTAGACCGAAGACCGACTATTAAATTATTATCGCAACCTCAAGAAGAAATATCGATATTTCCTTTAGATAAGGGATTATTGCGGCACCGGCTCGAGCTACGATAAGGAGACTAGATTTATTACGGCCTTAGAAGGTTAGTAGTTAGCGTATGCCGCAAAATATCCTTAACAACTTTGGCTTCGTACTGTAGGCTTGCTACGGGCAAGTCTATACGAGGCAGTATTTCCTAGCAATACTGCGATCGGTGTATATATTGTTAAGGCCATAGACGCAGCGGGTATCGCGAGAATTATAAGAAGTGCAGTTGGGAGGTACAGGCTGGCAGTGGACCCCTGGTGCGGGGTACTAGTGGGTCGGGCGTATTTTATCACCTGATCGAGGATAAGTCGAGGGGTAGTTAAGGGAGACTCCCCCTTAGCTAGAAAAGAGGAATCTTGCTCTGGCAAGATTTAGTCTTTGGAAGTCTGCAAGTCTAAGATAGGATAGATAGCGCTAAATACCAAGACCTTGTATACTCTATCTTCGATACCTAACTAGAGGTACTCTGTGCTTATATCCTTATAAGAATCGACCTCGAACGTAGCGACGGCGACGATAACGACGATCTATTCGAAACTAACGATGTGGGCAACGGCGGCGAGGAAATTAACGATATACTAAGCCGGCTGCCGCAGCATATATCTATTGAAATACTACGGCGAGTATCGTTAGTTAATTCAACGGCGTCGTTATAGTTAGAGAGGTTGAAAAGGAAGGTAGAGATAATAAGGGCATACCGATAGGCAAAGAAGCTAGCCCTAAACGAGGGCATTACGAGTTCCTTTAATTTGCTAGCTATATCAATTCGCAATATAGCTTTAACGATAGCCCCGAACTACGAGCTAGGCGCTAATAACGTTGAAGTTGCATTACGAGACTGCCGCGAGATTCCTAGTATTTTAATTGACCGTCTCGTCACGTTTAATAAGGTTATTATAAAGCTATTCTATACCGTAATCTAGAATAGTTATAAAGATAGCATAGAGATAAAATTAAAGCTACT
This sequence comes from Tolypocladium album, assembly GCA_024341135.1. NCBI lineage: Eukaryota > Fungi > Ascomycota > Sordariomycetes > Hypocreales > Ophiocordycipitaceae > Tolypocladium > Tolypocladium album. Next base: position 32,784 of record JALHCF010000035.1, on the reverse strand, counting down.
AGATAAATAGATTAGCCTAGAAATTAGGGTTAAAGGCGATAGAGTTAATGAATTTGGTAATAGCCTTAATAAAGGTTTACGTAGTTAGTTTAGATAGTTATTTTTTCCCTCTGCTAAAGCTGCTGCCTTTAATATATTATAAGATCTTTATTTTATAGCCCTTCTTACTATAGCGATAAATTTAATCGCTGCAATCGCTATCTTGAGCCTCGTCTACGCTTTCTAGATATCTTTAGTATCCTATCTACGTTCCTTTTGCGATAGCTTTACGAAGCTCCCTCGTAGTCTCGCTAGTTAGCCGTTTAGCCGCCTTATTGCGTAACTATATAAGTTCGTTATCTAAACCTTCCGCAAAGAGTACTTTCTTATCCCTATCGACCTATATAAAGTTTGATAACGCGGTTATAGCATAGATAAACCGAACTTGATCCTAGAAATGATACTTAGCCGGATTCTTCCTTATAACCTTCTACTTCCGCTTTAACTATCCGAATGCCTACTCGACGATAACCCGAATACTCGCATAACGAAGATTAAATAGCTCCTTCTCGTTTTCCGGCTATTCTAGCGAGCGATACTAGTTATCGAGATAATAACGAATTCTAACTAGCGGTACGATAATTCTAAGTTGGTTCGAGAAGCCCTAGTCGCCGAGATAATAACGATAGCGAGATATCTTAAGACTTATATTTATCGCGAGCCGGTAGACTATAGAGTCGTTTAAGCTTCTTTTAGCGCTAGCTAGAACGTATATAAATATTCTATTGTTTAGAATAGCTACTAATATATTCTGAGTTATATTTCCTTTCCGAATAAAGAAGCCGCGTTGATGATTTTTCTTGATATGTGCCGCGATTAACGTGCCGTTAATTGCGCCGATATAGCCCGCAAAAGAGTAATGCTTCGGATTTAATACAATCTCGGGCGAAACAAAGCTCTCTAGCGGCTGCTTTACGAAGCTAGTATATAATAACCTTATCGCCTCTAGCGTTGCTTAAATAACGGCTGATATAGTGCTCTGTGAGATACTAAAGAACTTCGCTGTGACCCTCTAACTCTAGCCGTACCTATAGACGTATAGGAATATCAATACCTTTATTTCTAGTATCTAGTATTGCGATCTACGGAGCTCTGTATATTGCAGTAGCTACTGGTAGAGCTTCTAGAAGGTAGGTAGATATATTCGAAAGAGCGCGTAGAACTGACTATTAGGGCCGTTAATAAGGGTATTTATAAGCCCTTGAGTATTAACTAGGCGGCCTGAATTAACGGTATCGCGATCCCTGGTTTGAACGCTAAGATCAGCTGCCTTGGGGTCTTTAAGCAGCGCCGCTGCTGCTGCAAGCGCTAACTGGAATATCAGCCGGCTATTGTGACGCCGACGTCTTTGCTAGTGTTGTAGGGCTATTGTAACACGCAACGTCTTATGTATTCCCCTCTATATAGCTAATTTTACGCCTAGGGAGGAGAATCGAGCAGATATGTGCCGTCTACGAGAGCCGCTGTATCGAAATACAGCCTTGTCGAAGCCCGAGATACCGAATGTCACACCCTGCTATGCTATAGTAGCGAAATCACATACAAAGTAGCGGTAGCCTACGATAAGATATGTCTATAACCGCACCGCGGTTGCGAAATTGCACCTATTCTAGCCTCGCGGCTGGAGGCACGGCTATACTAACCGCGGACTACAATAACGGCTATATGAGGCATAGGTGCTAAGACATTACGATATAAGCGGTCTAGCGGCGAAGAGTACATTGGGACGCTTGCATAAATCATTACCCTGGTTAGTTCTCTCCTAAAGTGGCGTTTTGTATGGCCTGAAGAGGATGTGAGGGCTGTGTGGTTTTTTTAGCGTCGATAATCCCTACTAACCGGGCTGCGGTTGTGGCCACTTTATCGAGCCGATCACAGCATAAATGGAGGCACCGACTGGAACGCGCAATCGGTCCTTGTTGAATGACATGGGGAAACGTGCTTTGCCTAGCGATGCAAGGCCTGTCCTCATAGGCGACGCGAACCCCGTAACAGTCAAGTGTGCGGTTTTCGAAATCCGCGAACCTTCCTACCCTCGCCCTCGCAACATCGTGACTGAGGGTGCTGCGAACGAAATTGCCAGGTTGAAGCGACCACTTGATCAGGCCGGGTGCGCAAAGATGCAAGTCGCAGATAAGCCAAGCTGCAACTCTCGCAGCACGAGCATTGTACTACACACATCTTGTATACATATACATGTGCCCCCCGTCTTGTCCATTTCAAGCCCCAGCCGTCGAAAATGCAAAGTGGAGAGATGTAGTCTCCCAACGCCAGACCCAATGCTCTATATGTGATTCCCAAACGCCCATTAAATCATACCCCGCCGTGGTTTTCATACAAAGCCTCCCATAATTTCAAAAGGCGAGCATCTAATCCTCCTTGGGCTGCCGCATCCAGGCATCGATGGCGGCGCTAAAAGCCGCAAACGCAACGCATCCGCCGGCGACGGCCTGCGGGCCCGCATTCTTGGCCAGGATACCTCCCGTCAGACAGCCGGCAGCAACGCCGTTGCCGAGATCGTTCTTGGCGCGCAAACCCTCGATGCCGCACTCGATGCCCGAGAAGAGGGCGCCGACCTTGCCGAAGTTCTTGGCCATGGAGTAGGAGCGCGTGCCCATGTCCTTGAAGCCGACCTTGAGCTGCTGACGCAGCGGCATGGATGATATGTTCTGCCCGGCGGCGTTGGTGACGGGGCTGCCGTAGGGGGTGTCGTAGGACATCTGCGCGGAGCGTGGGTTAGTCGTGAGCGTCGACGAGAGGACGGTGCAGCGGCAAAGGGGCGAGGAGCACGTACAGAGGCCATGAACATGCCGAAGAGACCGCCCATGCCGAAGCCCATGACTCCGGACATGACGGACTTGCCCATGCACGACTCCATCGCGGCTTGGATCTGAGGACGACCGAGTTAGCTTCCACCCAGACGCAGTCGGGAGTGGTTCGAGTGCGACGAACGGCCTTGACGTTGGGGTCTTGGGGCCCCATCCCGGAGGCGCCGCCAGCCGGTGTGCCTGACGGGAAGCTCATGGTTGTGTGTTTTGCCGCAGACGCAATCGGGGGTCGGTCGATGGCTATCGCAGAGGTGCAGTCCGAGATGCAAGCCGATGGGCGCATGAGTCGCGAGTACGCAGCATTGGGAGACTGAATTATTTCTGCCGCGCCTGACCGCTTTCCTGCAGGGAACGCTTCCCCGGCTGCGTTTCGGCCCCGCCCCCACGGGCTGGCTCCCCATCATCCCCCTTCGGGGTTGCATGAATCGCTCCTTGCGATATTGTGTGAGGATCTGCTCTGCTATGGCCAACATATCTAAGTATGTTTCTGAGCTGATTTGGTCTGCAATGTAATGATTCTATCTGATTTCGCTGCAGCCACTGAGCCCGCTGGTTTGGGGAAACCAATCCTGCATGAGTCCAACACCCAGACGACACAAGAACTTCCTTTTCCTTCAGACTGCTGAATATCATCCCCCAAAACAACTCCCCACGTAACAAGCATGGAGGCCCGCGACTAAACCCAAAATCCAGGGCCATCATAGTCCTGCTATCCCCTTAGATCGAAGTGTACCAGAATGACAACAGTTGCTCGTTCAGAGAACCCCTACATGACGCCTCAAGAAACATGAGCAAAAAGCAGCATCTCATTTGATCAAGCCAGCAGTATATGTGGTCGTATTATTGCTGCTTTGCTGATTTCCCATGGCGGCGGGAGACGTAGGTGAGCCGCCGAGACTGGATGTCGACACCGAGGCGTAGCCGGAGTCAGCGCCCTTGTTCCACACAACCTCGTGAAAGAACGCTGGTCCCGGTTGCGGATGACTGGACGTCATGCCGTATAAGTAATGTTGCGGCATAGCTCTCGATTCAGTAGAGTAGGGGCCGGCGTGGAGGTCGGCGGACATTGGGGCGGCTGGGGGAATGTATGGCTCTCTTCGTATGTGGCCACTGCCGTCGCCATTCTTTGGCGTATTTCTCGGGCGGAGAAAGCCCTCGCGCCTGCTCTGGTGCAGATGCGGGCGTATTTCAGAGCTCAGCGTCGGTGCGAAGACTTCTGCCGCTTCGTGATGGGCTTTCGTTCTCTTGAGCGGGTTGTCTGCGGAGTTCGTCGAGTCGACTGGCTTCTTTCTCTTTGCGTGCTGTCTGGTGCGCGGCTTGCGCTCACCAGATGCGAACTCATTAGGGTCCTTGCCATGTGTCTCTGTGTGGGGTGTAGGTGTCAGATCAAACTCGGCCGCCAAGGCACTTTGCTCGACCATACCAAGATCTCTCCAGTGCTCCAGAACCAAATCGTAAGCCTTCGGCGACTTGTGTCCGGTTGTGACGTTCTGGAAATAGTGTTCGTCTGGCAAGCGTCAGCAACGGTCAATGCTGGCAGGGTAGACTTGAACTCGTACACAGCATCAGGTTGGTGTAGCGTCGGCGGGCATTTGCTCCAAAATGCTGCTGCATGTTCACAGACAGCTGCTCCCAGTCAAGAGGCTTCCCATTCTGAACCGCAGCCTTCGGAGACAAGGGAACAATGACGCGCCAAAAGTACAGTTCCTCCTCTCGAGACCAGGTTTTGCCGCCCATCTTGTCGAAGGCTCGGTCAAGGCGATGAGTGAGAGAAAAGCTGTCCGGAGCTGACCATGGGACTCAACGACTGCACAAAACTCCGTGGTTACCTAGATCAAATTCTCGATGGCGTCATGTAGAGAAAGTCATGTGCTCCTCCTGAGAATAAACCGTTGTGGAACGGCAAAGAAAACGAAGCACAGGGAGAAAAGCTTTATAGGCGGCTCGAAGGTCGACGGTAATGGGCTGCCACAATCACGCGACGGGCAGTGAATCGCGAGGAAATGCCCCAAGGCAGCCGTTTGGCGAAAAAAGTGCTAAATTGGCGAGGCTTGCCGATGCCGGGGAGGCCTGATGATTCACGCATCCACTTCTAGAGCCATGGGACTCGTCGCGGCTCGCTTATCCCGTGACTGCACTGGTGGACGGGACGATTTTCTAGTCATTCTTGGAAGACACTTGCGGCTCAGGAGCCTGAACTCCTTTTGATACGAGAAAGTCGGCGAGATTTCGCTCCATTCTGGAAAACTGCACCCTGTTAGGAAACGAGCAGTGAGAGATGGGGGACTAGGTACTTACCAGACTCTTCTGCCTCAGGGGAACCACGCCATCCCTGATCCAGAACCCCCACGCACCCATCATGTTCGCCAGCATGACATCCGTCATCAGTCTGTCGCCAACCACGGCGATGTGGGACGGGTCTGTCACTCCCGTCTCCGGATGCTGCCGGAAGTAGGCCATGATCTCGGACCCGCATCCCGGTTTCTTTACAGAGTGCGGAAGGACGAAGACACCTGTACCCTTTTCAACCTCTGCGGCTTGTTCCAATTCAGTATCCCAGCTGGTGGCGCCGGCGGTGTTAGACACGACCAGCAATCGGCGTCCCGGATACGCCGCTTTTAGCCTCTCAAAGTGTTGCTAGAAATAGTCAGAGAATTGTATCGAAAGAGACTGCATGGGATACTGTACCTTGTAAGGCTCATAGACTTCCTTCGCGTCTGGGTACGCGAAGCAGTCGTCCTTGTCGAGCACCACGGCCTTGATGTGAGATTTTCGACCATTTTTGAGCAGGCCCTTGTCCAAAGGTATGGGTAGGTCGTTGAACGTTGACACGGAATGGTGAGGAAGGCACAAGCTTGGCTTGAAGAAGAGCTTCGTGACATTGAACGAAGCCGACAAGTTGAAGTTGATCATGCTGAAAGACGAGTTTGGGTCTACGAGTATCTACAATTGCCCGGTGGATGAAGTTGGACTTCTCGCAACGCTGGACGTGAAGTTGGCCGGAGCTATCCCCATGAGGCGTTAGCGCCGGTTGCTCCCTGGCACAGGGCGTGGAGCGCCAAACCATGGCGCCCGAGCCCATTAAACTGGACGCGTCGGGACGCGCTTCAGGGGTGGAGAATATTCGGCTGAATTGCCCGACTGCAGCTTCACTGCACCACCCTGAACGACGCCGTCTGACGCATCTCGCAGCCCAGTCCCTCAGCACTGGCTGAAGAAGCAGAGAGCAGCCATGTCTAGGAGAAAATCTGTCGAAGAGAACTCTGCTGAGAACCACGAACCGCGCTCCCTGCGCAAACGGTCCCAGGACGAAGCAGCATCGGAGCTCGAGGCGACGCCATCCAAGCGACGACGAAGCTCAGCGTCGCAAGAGGCGCTGGATGGCGAACAGGGCTCTACAGTGGTGAACCACGAGATCACTGTAGCTGAAGATGGAGCGAGCGCCGCTTTGAATGGAGACACAGTAGCTGTCGCACAAAACGAAGAGCCTGAGCCTCCGAAGGCGACTCCACGCAAGCGAGGCCGGCCTCCAAAGGCCTCGTCACAGGCCAGCACGCCCGTTTCGAAAGCCAATTCGAACCCGGCATTTACGACACCGGTAAAGACAACCGACGCGGCGCTCCCGACTCCCCGCAGACAAGCAGCAGACCGCTCGGCGCGAAGGAAGAGCGCCAGGGCGCTGATAGAGAGCGTGGTAGGCACTGGCGCCAGCGATGATGAGCAGGACGACGATGACCTCGCGCGCGAGATTTACGACGACAGCGAAGCTGAAGAGGACGGAGACGACGTGTCTGGCGACGACGAAGCTGTGGAGGGCGACGCCGTTATTGGAGATGGTATCCTAGTCGGCGAGGCTGCAACACCCTCCAAAACACCTCAGCGGAGACGCAGGAAGGCAAAGTCTCCCACACCACCGAGAGACCTTCCGCCTCACGAGCAGTACTTTTTCCACAACAAGCCAGGCCGCCCGAAAACCTCGGACAACACCTTGAGCAGCCTGGCGCTTTTGACTCACGACGAATACTTCAGCATCCTGCACGAGCACAAAGATCGCCACAGCGGTGACGTGGAGTATCTCGAGTCTCTGCATGCCGAGTCCTTTCCCCAGTGGACTTTTGAGCTCACGCAGGGCTTCAGCGTGTGCCTCTTTGGCTTTGGGTCGAAGCGGGCGACGCTGCAAAAGTTTGCGAAGCACTTACACGGCAACACCCCGGCGGAATCGGACAGGAGGACAGTCATCGTGAATGGATATGCCCACTCGACGACGATGCGAGAAATCTTGAGCTGCATCGGGTCTGCGATAGATCCGAAGCAGAAAATGCCCACGTCAGTGCCTTCGGCCATGGTCCGGGACATTGCGTCTCAGCTCTCTTCGACCAACCTGATCCTGACACTCATCGTCAACTCAATCGACGCCGCGCCGCTCCGGAAGCCGGGCATGCAAGCCATCCTCGCCCAACTCGCCGCGCATTCCCAGGTGAACCTCGTGTGCTCGGCCGACAGCCCCGACTTCCCCTTGCTCTGGGACATTGGCGTCCGCTCCGCCTTCAACTTTGTCTTTCACGACTGCACCACCTTTGCGCCGTTCACGGTGGAACTCGATGTTGTCGATGAGGTGCACGAGCTGCTTGGCCGCACGGCCCGCCGCGTCAACGGCAGGGAAGGCGTCGCTTTCGTGCTGCGCAGTCTGCCCGAGAACGCGAAGAACCTGTTCCGCCTGCTCGTTGGCGAGCTCCTCATTGCGATGGAAGAGGAGGGCAACGTCAGCGAAGAGGCCGCTGGCGTCGAGTATAGGATGGTGTACAACAAGGCCGTCGAGGAATTCATCTGCAGTTCGGAGATGGCCTTCCGGACACTGCTGAAAGAGTACGCCCTATACTGAACGCAAACCCCTGTGCCAATGCCTACGTTGCTAACGAAAGCGCAGATTTCACGACCATCAAATGATAACGAGCCGTAAGGACGCGCTTGGGACGGAGCTGCTAAGCGTGCCGTTCCAGAAGGACGAGTTGGAGGCTATATTAGAAGACTTGATGTCATGAATGTCTTCGGCGGATGGCGGCGTTAGGCGGCGCGGAGAGCAGGTTCAGACAGCGACGATACCCGTGGTCGCGTCGGGGAGCGCACCTAGCATTCGCAGGAGCCTGATCCCAGGAGATAAATCATTAAACTGCTGGCTTCCAGCCTACTTGAGTTACATATCTGAGAAGTATCTGAGAAGTCACAGGCGCTACCTCCTGCCAGCCTATGGGCAGCTGTCGAGCGGGATATTCACCAGCTTCAAAGAATCATATCATCGTGAATTGTACTCCGTACCGTATGAGTACCTAGGGGCCATGGAGCCCCTGCCACCTTCATTAACAGCGCTAGACCACCCAAATCCAAGGCTGTTCTAGGTTTATTCCCATGGTTCGTAATCAAAATCCCTCCCGACGCCTTTTGCAAATGCAATGCTCGTATTAGATGCCAAGACTCTTGACGCATGTCCACAGCACCACCGGCACAATCACATTATCGTTTCCGCCTGTCAGCACAGCCTCGGTCAAGCTCGCCATGGACGCACAGACGCCAGCGTTGCGGGCACTGGCAAGGGTGCTGGCGGGTTCGTCTGTCGTGGGCCAGCCGCCGATTCGCTGCCACAAACCTGCAGCAACGAGGCCCGAGAAGACCGCTGCCGTGAACGCGGCGCTGCCCTCAAGACTCTTGCCGCCGCCCCAAAGCCATTTGCGGTGTCCGTAGCGGCGACCGATGAGGGACGCGGCTGCGTCGCCCAGGCCGACGCAGATGACGCCTGACACCATGCTGACGTCCCTCGTCGGGACCTCCCAGCCGGCCAGGTACCCCGTTCCCGTGCGAGGGAGCGCAGCGAGAGCCAACCAGAGGGGTATGGCACATCCAATCAACAAGAATATGTGCGATATGACAACGGGGCCGCGAAAGTCTCTGCCATCCACGAAAGGGGCCAGAAAGGAAGCGATGGGCTTCGACAGAGGCGGCAACTGGCTGGCTCGAAGAAGGTCCAGGATCAAGAAGATGGCCAGCACCAAAGACAACGCGAGGGAAGCGAAGGTGGGATCGATGAATGTCGCCGGCAGGAACATGCCAACCATCATGAAGTGAAACACCTTCCTCCGTGTGTCGACTTCGTAGGTTTCCTTGAGTTGGAATACGACTACCAGGCCCAAGACCAAAATGACGAGCCAGTAGGCAGTAAGAAAGAGCCTGGTGTTTGCCTCGCCAAGGTCATCATGACGAACGTGTTGTACCCAGCCCATGTGGCACAGCTTCTCATCGGTGTTTGAAAATGGCGGCAAACATATCCATCGCTCGAGGTTGGCGCTGACCACCTCGAACCGGAACTTCGGCCAGTCCCCGAATACATACCCCAGACCCCACCCAATAGGCTCATTGCCATTTAGGGCGTACTTTTGTATGTACGTGCGGACGCCGAGCACTATAATCGATAGCATGGCAGCGTAGACGTATAGGGCATATACCCATTTTGTCATGGCCGCTTGCACTTGAGTCAACTTGAAGTAGGGCCTCAGCGACGTCGACGCTGCCCGCTTCCTTCGCCCAGAAGGAGTATGCGTATGGCCATTGCGCATCAGCTTGTCTGGGTGTGGCAATGTATGTCGCCTCGCAATGCCGCCCAGGTTACCATCTTGAGCGCCCTTGTATTCTAAAGACATGCCGTCTCCCATCACGGAAAGGTTTGTGCTGAGACCGGTCGTGTTGACTCTCGTCGGCCTTCCAAGAACTGGGGGTTCGTCATCCTCTCCGTCTGAGGAGGGTGTGTCGTGGAGACTGTCAGCTGCGGTCGATCCCAGAACATCGCGTCTGATTGCGTGCCACGAGAAAAGCTTCCGCACGTCTTTCCAGACTCGGTACTTGTGTGAGCTTACAGCTCCTCGAAACCGCCACTTGGGTACTCGCGCGAGCGAAATTCCCCATCTGATGACCGCGCCACAAAACACCATTGTGCCTAGTCCACCGACCCAGAGCAACGCCTTCAAGATTTGCATCTGAGGCGAGACGGCCAATACCAAGACATTGATCAGCGCAATAGAAAAAAGCTGAAGTTCGGCGGTCAGGAGGCTGGTGGTGGTGAGATGGTGCAAGACGATGCATAGAGTGTGATGCAAGGGATATAGCAGGACAACCGCCTCCTCCGGTATGAAAGAATAGGTGGCGCTGAATCTGGACGGATCCGCCATAGATGAGCCCCATGCTAAAGGCAGGCATGACAATACCCAGTGAATGGTGTCGTAGGATGCGTTGAGGTCGGCTTTCGGAATCAAAGACTGGGGTATGGAGCAAATGCTGAGGATGATGCATGGCAGGATCGCTGCCGGGTTGCTGATGGAGACAAGCAGTGATACAAATATGGTGATCGTAGGCGGATACAGTAGCGGCGCTGGGTCAAAGGTTGAGGGAATCTTCAACGGCAGCCATTGCGGAGGTTGCCGGTGCCGATATGCCCATGCGACGACACGCAACGGATAGAGTGCCAGTAAGGACAAACATAGTAGACCAACGAGCTGGAAATCTACAAAAAAAGGAATTTAGATCAAGTGATGCGATAGCCAGGAGGGCGACAAACCTCTGCGCCAAATGCCAAACAGCGGCGCTACCTGATGGTTTTCTCGAACCATGTAACCTAACGCTGCCACGATACCACCTTCTGTTGCTCGGCGCACCAGCACCTTGTTACGGCGCGCGGTGTCTAGCAAAAGGCGTCTCTTCGCTTTCTCCTTGGAAACAAGTGCGTGGCTCACAACCCGCGCTTGCCCGTCGCTCAAAGCGGCCGGTGATGGTATTGGCGTGGAGATGCCAGACGGGACCTCGTTGAGCCCTCTTAAGCCCTTGTGCAGCTTCCCCCTCGGCGCCGGCAGCCCTTTGAGGAAGTGCTCGTCGTCCGCCTCCGTGCCGCTATCACTAGCACTAGCAGTCGTCGACTCGGAGAAGGGCGGGTACGCCGTCGGCGACAGGTACGTTCTGCCATTGTCGGCCGCCAGGCGGTCGCCGAGGAGCGCGAACCTTTCGGAGGGGTGGGGGAGCTCAGCGCTCTGGTGGTGGTACGGGTGCGGTGTTCGGTTCAGGACGCGGAGGTCATCTTGGTCATCGGTACTCGGAGCCGTGACGGACTCGGCAACGAGGGGATCTGGCATGGCGGATGCTGTCGTCGCGGGGAAAGCATTGAAGGAGGTTGTCGCCCGGAGCGAAAGGAGCAAAGGGTGCTGCACCTCGCGTCGGTGGAAGCGGGGACGAGAAGGCAGCCTGGATCGGCCGGTTCAGCGCTTGGAAGGACGAGGCATCGAGGGTGCAGGTAGTAAAAGGACGCTGCGATGAGGAAGCTATCGACAACGCCGGACACAGCTGTGCTGTCACATGAAAGTGGGCTGCGACCTGGATAGGACGATTGCGGCGCAAGACAGCCAACGCCATCACGTGAATTGACCTGGCGCAAACGTTACCTTCTGGTTTCTGCTCGACAGCGACGACCTTGCACCAAGTGAGATTTTGTCGCATTGAGAAAAATGCATGCGAATCTATATGAGCGCTAATTCCCTCCTGGAACCTATTATTATGGTTGTAGCATGATATACGTAGCACGACAAGTAAGTTCTGTTGGCGCTGTTATAGATCGACGTAGGTGCAACTTACTCTGTACGGCGTCGTTCCTCGACCAATTGAGAGGACGTGTGGACGCGCTCCACCAGCTTACAGGGCTACCTCAGCCTGCAGCGTGCGGACAGGAGTTTAAGGCAAATATGTATACAGGATGATTGAATTTCAAATGATGAGGCGAATTGTGACTCTTCTCGTCAATTCCGAAGCATCGAGACTTCTCCCGTTGACGCTCCCCTGCAGTGGTGTTGACGATGATGCATCCTGTGCTGTTAGCGACGAACCCTGAATTCAAATACCATGTTATCGCTGGGATAAGATGCTAGGAATAATGAAATGGCAGCACTCTCGACTCGGTTGCTGAATATGAAAAGACCTGCAAGCACCGCAAGAGGTGCACATCAATTCCCACATGCCTTTGCAAGCCTCCTTTTGTGTTCTGGAGGGAGGCAGATGACATTCTTCAGATGCCGCACAAGAAACCACCCTTGGCTGGAGAGACCAGCTACATGGTCCGATATCCATGCTGCTCTCCTATTCGTATCGTAAGCAGCTCCCGAGCCTCTGAAGCTGCGAGAGCCACAGCGATGGCGGGTGCAGAACACATTGGCCAATTCGCTATTGGTGGGTCAAGCCAGCTTCGTGGTGGGAAGCCGGGGCCAAATTTAGCTACAGGAACGCGAAAGGCAACATCCACCAGATTCTCTCCCGCCCGGACTACATACGAGTACCAAGGACTGTTCGTGATGGCCCACTCAGGAACAGGAGGGTCTGTCATATACCACCTCGGCATACTCGTAGAGCACCGTGGAGTCTGACCAAAGATGAGGGGCCGGCAAAGCCGGATGGATTCCTTGGCCGTATGGCCGCGTGTTCCGCATAGCGGCTGAGCTGTGGTGTAGCAGAGCAACGGCGCATTGAGCTATCAACAAAAGAAATACGCTGTAGATGTGTAAGAAGGCTGCATGGAAGCATGAGTGGTGGCTGAGATTCCTCTGCCGGACAAGACGGCAAGGCGAGCCCACAGACGGTCGAGCTGTCACGAGTAGCCGAGACATGCTGCGAGTGGCTGGCCGAGTCGACCCTTTGGAAACTCGTTTCAGTATCAGCTCCAACGTTCCGCGCAGATGCGCTCGCCAATCTCGTTCGGGATCTGCTTGTTCCAAGCTGTGCCACAAGCCGCTAGCGGCTGAGGTGGTGGTCTCGGGTTGGATCCGACTCTGGGGGCCCGCCGCGAGACCGGGACTAACAAGTCAGCGTACATACGCGACCCGTTTCTCGCAGGGAGCGGCCGCTCCGGTTACGGGCCCCGCGCGCAGGCCTTGGGCCGTGGGCATGGTGTTTCGGAGGCTGGGGACCGGAGCAAATACGAGGCTCGCAGCCTGCTGGTCGAGTTTCACCAGCGGCGCAAGGTAGGGTGATGTCACATGGAGACTTCCGTCTCTCGTTCCAGCGGGGGAGGCCACGGAGCCGGCTATGCGATCACACGTTGGAGAGGTATGTAGCGAGTACGAAGCCTTCAATCGTCCACAATTAGAGTTCGTATCTTTTTTTAATAAAGCCCAGCAACTAGACGTTGAGGCTCCACGGATTGGTTCTAGGTCCGGTGGGTGCCCTCCGAGGCCAGGCTACTGGGTCCACTGGCGCCAGGCCTAAGGCACCCCTGCAACGGGCCATCGAGGCGCTGCCGCGCCATCGTGGTCCGCCTCGACAGAGCCGCCTCGCGGGCTTCGACGCATTGAAGGCTATTGAGTGTCGGCGGAGGCGCTGGCCGACGCCAATGCGCGAGCATCTCACGTCTGGCAGCTCGTGGCGCCCCCTCCGCACGAATGTACTGGCAACGGGCGCAATTGCGGACGCCGAGGCTTGCTGCGTTGGCCGCGGCGGGATACGGTGTCATGGGCCGTCGAGGTCCCCACTGGACGCTGGTGTTCATTCTCCTCCACCCTGTTCCCTGCCCGCTGCGTCACCGTGTCCACCGCCCACCCCGGGCCGCAGCAGAGTCTTCGCGTATTGCCTGACCTTATCGCAGCGGCGGGCAAGGCTGGGTGATGCTCGTAACTTCGGCAGACGCATGGTGGCCTTGGCTGACCGAGCTGGTCCGCTGTCCCAGCCGTCGTCGACCAAAATCCGTCCGTCGTCACGCTACACCTCACACCTCAAACGCAGATCACGGCACCCCCTCTTCCTGTCGCCTCTCTTGCCTCTCGCATCATAGACTGCCAGGCTATCTAAACCTTCGCTGGATACTCGCACCCTCCTCCAGCGCCGTCTGCTCCCTGTCCCCGCCCCAGTACGAGCCGATCCTCGCCTTCGGACGCACGCTCGCATGGACCACTAACACCGCCTCTGCCAACATTTGTCCTCCTCTGGTCTGCAAGCCTCCATCGGCCAAGGGTGACACTTATCCTCTTTGCCCGTAGCTGCACTGCAGGGTCCCTCTTCAAACTTTGCATACATACGCCGTGCAGCTGCTGGACCGACGGTGGCATTTAGCCCTGTACAACGTATAACAACAAGATGGCTCCCATCCCCGCCCACGACGGACGCGATGGCAGACTGGAGGCTGGACTGCTGAGCACAGAGAAGGAGGACAGGACTGCCGGACTCGGACCCCAGGAAATCCAACCGAAACGAAAGATGTCTCCCCTCCGCCGGCTGGTGGTTGCCATCGTCGTTGGCATGTTCGTTGGCTTAGGCCTCGCGGTTGTCAAGGACGCAGCAGCAACACGATGCTTGGGCAGGCATCACCGCGTCTCGGACCACGAGGTGAAGGCCTCCCTTGCCAACGACGCATCACCGGATCTTCTCCATAGGCTGCTGCACGCCTACTTCCCGGATAGATATCAGCACGGTGTCTACAAGTCGGACAGTGATGCCATCCAGGCTGTCCAGGCTGACGAGCCCGGTCTGGCTACGACCCTGGCCGAAATAGCCAAACGGCAGGCCGACGGGAGCGGCAGCAATAGCACTTCGACTGGCCCCTCCCAATCGACCAGTTCTGCGGCTTCTTCGGAATCGAAGCCATCCGATTCTTCGACCAGTGAGTTTGAGCTGCCACAATTCGTCTGATTGTACTATTACGAGCCTTACTGATCACACTTATAGCCCCGTCAAGTTCGAGCACCAGCGTGGCGTCTTCAACCACTACCAGCAGCAGCGTCCGGTCGGAAACGACCACCACGTCTGAGGCACACACTACGTCGACCTCCTCATCTTCTCAGCCACCATCAACTAGCTCTACCTCGTCAACATCCAAGGCACCGTCGACTACCCACTCGTCAACCTCTTCTGGTACGTCCACGACGAGTAAGCCATCTCGCTCGACGTCTTCTTCCTCTTCCAGTGCTCCAGTGTCCACCTCCTCTTCTTCCAGTACGTTTTCAGTAGATAGAACCTCTTCTTCCTTGCTATCCTCGTCAACTCCAGCGGTAACGTCCACCACGACGACATCCCAACCGCAGTCCACGTTGACATCGCAGACTTCCGGTATGTCGGTTGTAGTTACTGCCTTCTGCAATCGACCAACATGGGATGGAGACATATCAACATCGCCGGAGCTAACTTCCCTGAGGAGATACTTGTTGGCTTCCCCGCGAGTGCGGGTGAGTTGGGAGACACTCGTGCCTAAAAATACAAAATACGCCGTCTCGCTTGAAGGATTATAACTGACTTAAACGCAGCCTCGACTTCTACCCCCACATCGAGCCAAGAGACTATTACGAATGGCAAGATCACCACGTCGAGCGCAGTACGGAAAACCCTAACGACGACTTTGGAAAACGGTGGCACTACCACCATCACCTCCACCTCCTGGGTCGCTGTCGTGCCGACCCCCGCAGCCAGCGGCTCGAGCAGTCCCGGCCTGCAGAACGCCGCATCCCACAAGCGGGGTGAAATTGGCGTGGCTGTGGCAGCCGGAGCCTTGGCCGCCGCTGCGTTGTTGGCGTAGCCAATGGGCAGCGGCTCGTCTTTTCTTGTTTTGATTTTTGATGTACATGGGACGCTTGGCGCCAGCATTGCGTTTGTGAATTAGGGTCAATTTATGATCCAACGACTCTCTTTTATTATCGGCATAGCAAGCAAATAGACGGAGACGGCATCAGGTGCGCAATGGGCAGGAAAAGGGATAGATTGGACGGGACAAGTACTCGATCGCGGAGTACCTTAATGGGTGATAGAAGGGGCCAACTGTACTACATAGCAAGGACGAGCACAAGCATCTCAAGCCGCTTTCGGCACAATGAAGACATAGCACTTGTTTTCTCGAAGAGCCGTATTTCGCTGCAACTTGGTAGGGGCCAATAGCCTTTTGATCACTGCAATGTCCCGCAATTTTATCACTGTACAATGATGCCGCAAAATTGGCACTTTGATATCAATTCGAGGGTATAGCCAAACGCCAAACTCCGCTATTCATGATTCCAACTCCCTCACTTCGCTGCCTGGCGTCGCTGCCGCTTAACCAGGGCCGATCTTGGGCATGTCGTGATGCTCGCTCAGTTTGGACAAGTACGTGTTGAGCTCCTCAACACGCTCCTTGTGTGTCTTGAGCAGTTCGGGTCGGGCACCGGAGGCTTGGATCTCGAGGAGCTGGGAGCGGTTAACGAGATGCTGAGAGGTAGGGGCATGCAATCTGGACTCACCCTTTTCTTCTTGACCTCTTCGTACCGCCTCTCCGCTTCCGTCTTCGGTACCACGGGCGCGTCGTCGTCTTCCCTGTCCTCCTGCTCCGCGCTCTTTGCCCGCTTCTCAGAGTCGTCCCTCTTGGCGGCGGCTCGGTCTGCCGAGGAGAGACTCTTCTCCAGTGCGCTCTTGTCCTTCTTCTTCTTCTTCTTTTGTACTTTGGCGCCCTTTATCCTCAAGGTGCCGCCGCCAACGGCAGCGTAGTCGTCTGAAGGCATGGCGCAGCAGATGCCACCCTGGGTCAAGCTTGTGAGAGAGCAAGTAATGTCGAGAGGTGCGAAGCGGCTGACAACGGTTGGCTGTCCTGGGCGTTTGGACCAGTTTGAGGCTCGGGCCAGTGGCTAAGCGTCGGCTGTAGTGTGGGGACTCTGCTCGCAGCCAATGAGGGAGGGGCTTTAGTACAGGGGTCAGGGTCGACCATCGTCACCTTCATTACCACTGCCGCTGCTAACCTGCTTGATCAAGCGCCCGAGCCCTCTCCTTTTATCTTGCAGGTCACATCAGCAGCTTCAGCCTTGCTCCCCAGAGATTTTGAAGCATTCATTGCATCCTTTCGACGCATTTTCTCTGTTGTATAGACCGTCGCATCAGCACCAGACCGCCGGCAGACCGAGCATCACCCCCCCACGACGTCACGCGAGTCCCCGACCGATCGAACAGATTCCCATTCACTGCGTGCCTCTCTGCTTCACTGCCGCGATGGGCTGCTTCTGCTAGAGATCGAAATCATCTCCTGCGAATTTGCTTAGCGACGTGAGCCGCCAGCTCGAGACTTGATCCCTAGCGCGATCCGTTGCAATGCCTGCATACGCCGGCGGCGCGCAGTCGCAGACGCGAGACTCCTTGGAGCTCGCGTCGCTGGCAAGCTCAAGTATGGTCAACGACGGTGGCGTGTCCGAAGTGTCCTCACGGCCGAGCATCTCGTCGTCCCGGAGGCTTTCGCTGGTGGAAGAAGAGGATCCTCTCGACGACGGGAATCCGGCAGCAAGGATGGGACTGTCTGGGCGCTCATACTCAGTCTCGTCCGCTTTTGATTTTGCGGGGAATCTATTTCCACTGAGTTCGACGACGGAAACGGGTGGTTATGCGCCGATTGGTGCCCCTACATCGGCAGCGCGGCCCGGCGGTGGATTAGGAGCAGGGTCGCTGGAGAAGCACAAGACGCTGACATACCTCAATGGGCTATCGCTGATTGTTGGATTGATCATTGGCTCTGGCATTTTCTCCTCGCCGAGCCAAGTGAGCTCCAAGGTGGCATCTCCTGGCGCCTCGCTCGTGGTGTGGGTTGTCGCCGGTATTCTGGCATGGACAGGCGCCGCTTCCTACGCCGAACTGGGAGGTGCCATCCCCCTCAACGGCGGCTCACAGGTGTACTTGGCCAAGACATTTGGCGAAATTGCCGGCTTTCTTTTCACCTGGGTAGCCGTCCTGGTGCTCAAGCCGGGAAGCGCCGCCATCATTTCCATCATCATGGGCGAATACTTTGTTCGGGCCATCATCGGCGCAGATGCCGAGACGATCAACCCCTGGGTCAACAAGTCGGTCGCCCTCGTTGGCATCGCCGTGGTGACGTTCCTGAACTGCCTTTCGACGCGGGTGGGCACGCGGGTGAATGACGTGCTCATGTTCTTGAAGTTTGTGGCATTGCTAGGCGTCACAGTTACCGGCATTGTGGTGGCGATTACGGGATATTCATTCAAAGGCGAAAGCGACGCGGTCTGGAAAGCGCACGATTGGTTCGACAATACATCTTTCGACCTGTCAAACTGGGCAGTTGCTCTGTACGGCGGCCTGTGGGCCTTTGACGGGTGGGACAATGTAAGTTGCGCAGCACTAATGGATAGCGAGATTCCTTGCCAGTGGCTAATATGTGCATTCGCAGACAAACTACGTGGTGGGAGAATTTCGTAACCCAAGCCGAGATCTGCCACGTGTGATACACACGGCGATGCCTCTGGTCATTCTGTCATATGTCCTGGCGAACGTGGCTTACTTCCTCGTCCTCCCAATCGACCAAATCAACGGTTCCAATACCGTAGCCGTGGCATTTGGATCCAAAGTTTTCGGACCCATAGGTGCCTTGGTTATTGCGCTCATCGTCAGCGCAAGTTGCTTCGGCGCCCTCAACTCATCCACCTTCACCGCCAGCCGGCTCGTCTACGTCGCGGGCAAGGAGGGCTATATCCCGGCCGTCTTCGGCCGCATCGGCGTCGTTAACGAAGAGCACGGGCTGTCGACACAGCGCACGCGAAGCTGGTTCTCTAAGAGGCTGCGAAGCTGCTTTGGGGACGACGACATCGGCCTCTTTTATACTCCCATCTATGCTCTGATCCTCAACGGGGTCATCACCGCCGGCTACTGCATCGTCGGCGAGTTCGGGACGCTCGTCACCTTTTACGGCGTCGCGGGCTACACCTTCTACTTTGTGACGGTGCTAGGCCTCATTATCTTGCGAGTCAAGGAGCCGCATCTAGAGAGACCGTACAAGACTTGGATCACGACACCAATCATATTCTGCTGCGTGAGCCTGTTCCTGCTCAGCAGGGCAGTGTTTGCCCAGCCGCTTCAGACCCTCACGGTGGTGGCGTTTGTCATCGCCGGTATTCCCGTGTATTTCTGGAGGGTACGGGGAAGAGATCAGGTGCGCAAGAGAGAGGGCGACGGGGATCAGCGGCCATGGTGGCGATTCTGGAAATGAACGGTTGGGATTATTGGAGATTTTATCGTTCTGGTCTCGTTTCACTGGGGTGAGCGAAGACGGTGCATAGGGACAAGGATGGCGAAAAATATTCGTCATTGGGTAACTTAACGCATGATGAATGATTCTAGAAATAATGCCTGGAATAGTAAAAACACGGTTGACTAGGCGTAGGCCATATCGTCAATAGGGTAGCATTATTCTTACAAAGACTGTATCAAAACATGTCCGCCCATGGACTTGTCTTATCTTTCTATGCTCACAGCCACCCAGCATCGCGGCTGCTGGATAGTCCATGGCGTGCATGAATGTATTTTGACGGCGCGATACATGGCGGTCGGGACCACAGCGGTTGAGAGTTCGAACAATTGAGATGATGTCCAGAGTGATCGCAGATAGGGAAGTGATTCAGATACTCGAGTGCCAGGCAGATACCAGAAGAAACCACGGAGACTTGAACAGCCCTGGTACTACAGGTGATGAGGAAAATCAGACCTAGCCAACGCCCCTGAAACGAGGCTTGTCCCTATCGCAGCAAGCACAAGCGCCCGAATCGCGAGAAACATAATATTCCTCACGCCTGGTTAGTATGAAAGAATCGAATATTTGAATTCTATCCTAAACTATTCGACTTTATATGGTCTGTAGTATTCGCAGGCGTTCGTTCTAAGAGATTCTCGAATTGCATTAATGGCGCCAACCTTTGCAAATAAGTTCGTATTTATGGTTTTTTTTTCTTTTTCTACCCATCTCGCAAAGTGCATAGTGTCCACTATCGAATGTGATCCATGTCGATCCAGTTTCGTAGGGAGTACGACTATTCCCTTGTCTTCTAATCGTACAGGACATATGCTCTATACGGCAAGAGTGTGGTGGCCACGGAGACAGGGGCAGTCCTGAGCATGAAGAATAAGAAGAGCAATTTGTATTTGAGACACACAAGGTGAGTTAGCACCGCATCCTAACAACACGCGGAAATGGTAGATCCTTCATAGAGGTGCAACAAGAGACTCGATCCCAAATACCGCCCATCCGCTCTTCAACGCTCCTAGTCCTATACAAAAGAAATTCGTGAAACTTTGTCATGATCTTACTTTCGTTGCCCGTAAGCCTTCGTCGCGTAATCGCCCTGGTGAACGATCAGGTCCTCTGGGCGGTAGTCGTGCTTGCCGCTGAGGTAGCTTTCAAGAATGGCCTTGGTACCGTCGGCATAACGCTTCTGGGCATCGAGAGAAGTGCCGGACATGTGTGGGACCATAGCGTTACCGCCGCCGAAAGGATTCTTGGCCGTCCGCAGCGGGTTGTCACGATGCGCGGGCTGGGGGAACCAGACATCACCACCGTAGCCGGCGAGATGTCCGCTCTTGAGAGCAGCGGCAACATCCTCCTTAACGACAATAGCTCCGCGAGCGGTGTTGATGAGATATGAGCCTTCGAGCAATCAGCATAGGGGTCGGATAACGACATGAAGGTCTGAGAACAGACTAGGCAAAGACTTACCCTCCTTCATCTCGGCAATGAGATCCTTGTTGAACAATCCTTTGGTCTTTTCATGCAGCGGACAATTGATAGTCACGACATCGCACTCCCTCAGCATCTCTTTGAGGTCTTCAACTCGCCTGCATTTGATTTCCGACTGCGCCTTCTCATTCAGGGGCTGATAGTCGAAGTAAAGCAACTCTTTGCAGTCAAATGCCTGGAGGCGACGGAGGACCCGCTCGCCGATGCGGCCAACGCCAACGGTACCTACGACCTTGCCCTCAAGATCATACTCTTGCTTGGCAACGGCAGCAACGTCCCAGTCGCCGCGCTCAATCTGCTCGTGGGCGGGGACAAAGTTGCGGATCAGAACCAGAATGGTCATGACGACGTGCTCAGCGACGGAGACGACGTTGCTGCCAGTCACCTCGGCGACAGTAATGCCGCCGTTGGTCTTGTTGGCGGCATTGAGGTCGACATGGTCGGAGCCGATACCAGCAGTGATGGCGAGCTTGAGCTTCTTGGCCTTGGCCAGGCGCTCAGCCGTCAGGTAGCCGGGGTGAAATCTGGTCAAAGAATGATTGTCAGCAGGCATTCCAACCTTGAAATCACCTGGCTCCTTCATCCATCATGCTGATATAGTAAGATCACCATCCTGTCGCGCACACTTCGCGTACCGGGCTAGTAGGATCACTTACGGGGTAGTGATGATAACTTCTGCGTCGACCAGCTCCTGATCAAACTTAGAATTCTCCCCCTCCTTGTCCGAGGTGGTGACGAGGGTGTGGCCTTGATCTTCTAGCCATTTGCGGATACCAAGCTCATTCTGCGTAGTGCCGAGAAGTTCTTTGACCTGTAGGAGCGCCGGGACGGCGCGCGCATTAGCTAGTGTTCTCAAGCACGATCAGTAAGCTCCGTCCATTTTTGGACCCCAAGCATCCCCCGCATTACGTATTGGTTTGCTCTCGGCATTCGAGGGCGCTGGGCTGTGCAGCATTGCAACCAAAGGGCGATGTCAAGCTCGGAAAGGGACTTTTCCTCGCAGATGTCCCGGTCCGGCGCCATCAGACTCCGGAGCACAAACCCATGCAGCATTCATAACAAAGGGCAGGGCACCACTAACCTCTGTGGCATGGCTGCCGCCATCGTAAAGAACCATCAAGACTTTGACCTTTTCACGCGCTGTTGTCAGCGCTCGCATTGATGACGGCTGGAATCGTGGCCGGAAGGTGGGAGAGGTAGAGGAAAACTTGTTGGCGAGGCCTGCCGCTCGAGACGCGGCTGGCCGGGTGGACGAGGCGACGGAGCAAGTAGAGAAGAGGGCAGCTCGGGATGCAAGAGGGAGAGAGCAGGAGATAGGACGAAAGAATACCATTGTGACGGTGTTTGTGATACTAGACGAGTCGTTTCTTGCGTCCGATTTAACTGGAAATGGGCGTTCCAATTGCGATGTTAGACCCAGGTCGAGAGGATGACGAGTCGAAGCGGGCGGGTGGCTATAAGGACTCGCGGTATGGGCGGGAGGGGGGTGTACTTGGTACGCTGTGTTTAGAACAGGAAGCTGGCGTCTCTTCCAGGAAAGGCAAAGAGAGCAGAGGGAGAGGCAAGTCGTGTGTCATAGCCTTGAAGCTCAACGGCGCCCAGTGGCTGATATTTATATTCCTGTCGCCGAGGCGCGGTATCGGATCGTCACTCCTCGTCTTCAGAACAACCCCTCTCCTGTGCCTCCCACGATTCGTCCGTCCATTGACACCCGAAGCCATGCTTGCCGGGTGTCCGACGATACCCACCGGGGTAGCTGGAGTCTCGCAGGGAGCTCGGCATTCCAGCCATGCTGAACCCATGCCATCACCGTGACCTCACTAACACGTCGGGACACCTGGCCCAGCCCGCCCCCGCTAGGGAGGAGCGGACGGCGGGCCTTTCAGTGGACTGGGGCTCTTTTGCGGCACTGTACCCTGCCAAATGGCCGTCGGCTACGGACCAAGTGGGAACGGCAACTGGCGGTTCGTCGCGTGAGGCGTGTCGTGCCGCATGGGAGTATCTCGGTGTTCGGGGTTGTTCAGCTTCAACACTTCCACACCTCCAGTGGGGCCTAGGAGCCGTGTCCTGCCCGATTCGAGCGGGGTTGAGCGGGGAAAGCCTTGATTTAGCGTGCGGTGTAGAAGCCAAACTCGACGCAGATGCCCGTCAACCAGTCAATTGCCCCGGTCATGGGTCTTGCATAAATAAAGTGCTGCAGGCGGAGAGGTCTTGACAGGTCCATTGTCTCGCCTGCCCATTGAGGACAGAACATCCGAGAGGAACTCCTGTATGAGAACTCGGGTGTATTGTCGAAGCGTGTTCATCGTCGAGGGCCGAGCCGCCTCCGCGTCCACCAATTCGACAAGTTTGGGCCGGGGCCATTTGGTCAGATAGCCTTCCGAGTTTCGTCCAGATGTCCCTGTCAAACCCCTGGAAATGGGGTCTCCTCTCCACACTCTTCGCTCTTCGGTCCTTGGCCCTCGAGGCCCACTCTTGTCGAACGAGGTACAAGGGATCGGAGCGTCCAGAATTCTGGGCATCCGTCAATTGAAAGTCAAATCTGGCCTAAATAACGGCGCAATCCCAAAAATGGCAAGATGATAAGGTGTTCTTCGACGACGATTGCAAAAGTCACAATGAAAGCGGCTTCAACCGGCGTCGTAATATCTATCTATATGTCTGACGGAATATTCAAGGGGATCGTCCGCCTCAGTCAGCCTTCAAATTGGTCTTGGAAAGCTGCCTTACCGCACCTCCTCTACGAAATAGCTGCTCGTCATTTGCTCGCGCTACAATACTTACTATGTCCCGTCCTCCTAGGCTTCCCCGGGCTTGCCGACATGTGTGCTTCCCATGCCTCCGCCAATTGGGACACACTAGATGAGCGTTGCACTCTCAATGTTGTGCAGCATTCTCCGTCCCCGTAATTGTCATGGGCTTAGGCCACGGTGCCAACCACTATGATCTTGGGTTTTACCCTTGTTAGGGTCAATTGACGGTCATTGTCAGACAACTCGTTGTTTCCCCGGCTGTCATCGTGGAAGACTCCGTGTGGAAAGTCTGGGATGGCGAAGCACGCCTCGGTAGCAGCCTATCGATGACTAGGCCGTAGCGCATTGTAGCCATCATTCTCACGAAGCTCTTTATGAGCAGCAGAAGCAAAATTAGTCTAGAGGGCTAAATCCCCGTTCGAAGTGCCGATTTCTTGGCCCGAGCACTTCGCTGCGACGGCGACTCCTGAGGCGGATGTAAAGCAATCATCGAAGATGAGATGAACCTCTGGATTGGGTCTACCGCAATTTAACTCCCCTTATACGCTCTATGACTAAAGAGGATAGCAGCAAAATAGGAAAGGCTTCAGCACGAGAAGACGAAGCAGCTATAGAATTATCGCAGCGGAAGAAGCAGTGCAAGTCATTGCAGAATTGCGAGCTTTTTGGTTAGGAATTGGTAGAAATGTGCTAGGACTACTCTTAAGTAGTAGAGGGATAAGAGGCAGTGGTAGATTTATGTTGATGAGACATCGTGTTGTGTGAGAGAAGTCGTGTATTGGTAGAGCTATGAGAAGCCACCTGCTATGTATATACGGCATATCCCTCCTGCCCACAAGTCAAGTATCGACCATCATCAGCGTCTAATGACCCTTATAAAGTAATGAACGATTCTAGGGACATAGACGCGAGGAAATCCGCATGCGGGAAATGTTCATCACACTAATCAAGTCTTTCCTGGAATTAGGATAAGCAAGCATACCATTTCATGGCCATGGCTTTGCCCAAAGTTTGCAAGTGAGATAAACACTCACAATAGTAAGAGCAGAAATCACATGCTTATCAAAGTCAAACAGAACTGAGTCAAAATGAGGAGTTCTTGAGGAGAGTTTATACGTGTAAAAATGATAGTAAACCCAAAGCAAAAGGAATATATTGACGACAAAGAATCCAAAATTGAAACAGATGAAGAGGAGAGGAAAATTGGTGAAGGTGAAGAGAGCACAGAATCACATAAAGTCACTTAAGCGACCACTCTGCACAGCCCATCTCCAAATAAGGGGGCCACTTTGTGCATGACATTACTCATGCTCAAAACTCGTTGAGAACGCGCCAATAAATTGTCTCGTGAATGCATGAACATCGGTGTGCAATTCAAGGTTGTGGGGGAAAAAATGTTAAGCCGTTGCTACCAACGTGCATGAGAACCCTGCTCGACAGCGCAGCTTTGGAGAAGACCTGGACGCTAATTTCACCAAGGCTTCTGTCGTAGCGGCCTGTCCAACGCAAGGCAGCCTCACATCCGTTGGCGGTTAGCGGTCCAATCACCCCACGCTCTGACAGGCTCTGAACGGGGCTGATGCAACTGGATCAAGCTGGCCACGTTCGTTACTTTGCCATGAGCTATATATCTGCTCTCCTCGACCCACGTTGAATCAAACGGGTTGTAGCTGTCATTGAAACGCGTCTTCTTTTGTTGTTGGCCTTGTTGGTATTTTGACCCCCGCGAATCAAGTACGCAAATGCGACGGCCTGCTTACTGGCGCTTCCCTGTCGGCATGTCCCGCAACCTCCACGGACGCCACCTCCGTATTCCTCGCGGCACTATACTGAAAATATGCGTTCTTATCTGGGCTCTCACAATCCCACGCCGCGCCGCCGCCGGCGACGATCTTTCCGACTTCTCAAACAATCTAGCCCAGGACCTTGGTCCTCTAATCACGCTATTTGGCGAACCTATTACCAGGCAATATCTCAGCGAGAGCACAACATTTCTCGACTATTTTATCTTCGCAGTATGCCCACTAGGGATAATCACGGCAATTGTCTCCGTCATTCGAGTGTGCGGTCACTCTTCCCTTCGCGCCTTCATTGGTCGCTCTCAGGAAGGAAATGGCGTAGTTGAAGCAGAATTGTGCACTTCTACTAGCCGCGACGTGTGCGAACTGTTTAACCACGGCGGTATAACCCGCGTTCTTGGCCAGCCGAACGTTCTTGAGCTAGTTTGCGTTTCTCCCCGAGGCCTCAAGTCTTCATGTTCCCAAGGAGCAGAAGATATTCAAATCTTCCTTTTTCAGCATTACCTTCAGAATGTGGAAACACATGAATCCGAATGGAAGTGGCTCAAAGGTTCATTCTTCACCAGCAGCAGTATAAAGGGCGGTGGACCATCCCACGGATTCGCGCCGAAACCAAATTTATCATTAAACATCGGAATCAAGCGACAACCGCTCTGGGTGTTTCTGATGGTGGCCATGATAGGAGTTGTCCTTCAAATCGGCATTCTTTTCCTTGCCGGTTTTGGTGCTTGGACTCTGGACTGGAACCTATATCATCCAACGGATCCTGTGTATGAAGACTATGCGCCACGAATGTTCATAGCTGGAACGCTTCTCTTGTCTATTGGCATGTGGAGCTGTGCTGCTCTCGTCGGTCAGGCAACTCAAGAGGTTTCTTATCAGCGACAAACATCTCTATCTCAGCATAGCCGTTTGGTTTGGCTACAGCCGGGACCTCAGGTCATTGGTGACCAAAGTTTTGATCCCTTCTCGCATTTTGAAAGCCGGTCAAACCCTTTACAGTATTGGATGTCTTCACGAAAAGGAAAAGTAAGCAAACTGTATGCGTGGCTTACCTTCCTTGCCGGGATAAGCACCATGGTCGGTTACGTTTTGCAGTTTATAGGACTGCGTGGACTTAAGGCCTGGGTTTCTATTGCCCAACTGACAACCACTCTCGTTATGAGCTTTTTCCGTGGACTTCTTCGCATGCGGAGATTCGGTAATGACGACAACCTGTTGGCCAAAATGCCAGATCTGGTCTCCAAACACGAGCTTGACTGGATGGCATTTGAGATTGCACGATGTAAATGTTCTCCGTTAGAACAAACTACCTCATATAACTTATGCAGACGACTTTCAAGCTTTGTCATGACGTTAACACAAAGGTCATCCATTAGCGCTCCTACAGAAGCTCACCCACACAAAACACCTTATTTGCACTTAACGGGCCAGTATGCGGCAGCAACGAGACTTAAGAGAGAAGATGGGAGGCTAAGAAACCTGCCCTCTCCCCAAGCATTGTTGCAAACAAAGGAAAGGTCACAGGAAAGCGTTGGAACTTCGACTGCGATTCAGACACACGTGAGCACAGCAGACGCCTGCCGACACCTGCTTCAAACCAGAGTTCGTCTGGCTCATTTGACCGGCCACTTTGTATTTGAACAACTTGAAGAATCGGAATATCAGAGCTGGAAAGATGACCTTGTTCGAGTTCGTGGTCAGGCAAAACTGCTCTCCACAGCTATCGAAGGATCTATACAAAGCCTGATCCCCTACGAGAAAAATATTGAACAGAAAGACCTTGCCTTTCGTTTACAGGGAATATCATCCCCTAATTTCGGCAACGATTCCAAGCCTCATTCAGATGAGATTGTCATCGTCATGAAGGCACCGTCACATTTACACTCAACTCAGGCCGGTTGGAAGATAGATTCTGCACAAATTGAGGCTCTATTGGGGCTCTGGATGTGGTCTCTAATATGCGACGAGCGCCTTGTACACGAAGATGAAAGCAGGAATCAGATTTCTTCAGCGGAAAAACGAGGCGGTGAAGCGATATACATAATATCGGCTGGCTATGATGACGACTCTTGGGATCGACGCAAAACAAGTATCGAAGATGAGATGAACCTCTGGCTTGGGTCTACCGCGATCGAATTCCCTGTTTACGTCCTCCATATGAATGAAGAGGCTAGTGGAAACAAGGACATCTGGATACCACTGCCCGACACCCCGGATGCTTTAGAAAAGGTGAGCGGATCGCATACAACAATGAACCAAATTCCAAGAAGGCTCTTTGGTTGGGACGCCGTGTATAAAATGCTGGATTATCATCCTTACGATATGTACCCTCAAGGCGACATGGAGGCATCCAGGAGACCACTAGAACAAACTCGTGTCAAAATTCAATGCCTGCCACGGAAGCGTTCCCTGTTGGACACATGCACACAAGAGCTTTTTATCACGCTTATAAAGTCTTTTCTGGAATCTGGAGAAGCAAATATGCCAACTTCCACCATTCAAGAATCTGAAGGCAACATTCAGCTGAAAAATCGGGCCGTTGATGACATTGCGAATGAATTCGTCGAGGCGGGTTTAGGGAGCCGGTCCGATGCGCTTTTGTTCATTATTCCCGCATTGAGGGATAGGATTTCCCTAGCCCAGAGCTCGATGGTCTTTGAATTAGCTAACAGGGCTGATACCTATAGGCTCCGGGAGCAATGGGGCCGAGCTGAGCGCTTACTGCGATGGGCTTGTCAGGTGTATTCTTCGGACAGTCACAGATTTGACCCAAGCTCTAGCCTGCAAGGCAGGTCTAACCTTCATTACATTATTCACAAGATTGCAGAGCTTTACCGATGGTCGCTTGCCAACAACAATAATATCCATATTGATAGACAAAGGTTCGCAAAGGAAGGCATCGAATGGGTATCCAGTTTTTTCGGCACTATTCATGATGAAATCGCTAGGAGCAACAGTTCAAGTTCCAACCCGGCGAACACAATTGAGGCTGATACCAGCAATGAAGCCTCAATCATTGGCTCTATGATTGAACGTTACAAAGACGTTGTGGAAATGGTCTTGAGGGACACGCGAATAAGTGCATCACCGAACATCACACGTATCCACCCTCTAGTACAAGCCATCAAGGATCGCGACAGAACGCTTGCATTATATCAACTGTGCTTTGTCAGCAGTCAAGACTTCGGCTCAAAAGCACTACAGCCCGCTCTTCCCCTGGCTGTCCGAAATGACTGGCTTGGGGTGGTAGAGGTTATTCTCGAAATGAATGGTAGCCCAGATAGTCAAGATGAGGACGGCAGAACGGCAGCTTCACACTGCGCTGAGCTCGGGCATCGGTGGTATCTACGAACCCTCGAGGATCACGGTGCATTTTTCGACAGAGTGGATAATGCTGGGCGAACACCTCTGCACTGGGCAGCCCAGAGTGGTCAAATCACGACATGCAGAGACCTACTTGCTTCACAGCAAGTAGACCGCAGTGCAGCAGATCACAGTGGACAGACACCACTCTGGTATGCTCTTTCGAACTGCCAACTGGATATCGTAGACCTTTTACTACGTGCTGGCGTCAGCGTGAAGGAGGGCAGTAAAAGTGGTCAAACGCCTTTGTCTTGGGCGGCAGATAGGGGCGACGGCACTGATGCCATCATACAGAAGCTCTTGGATCATGGCGCCAATATCAACCAGGCTGATGCCGACGGTATAACGCCCCTCTATCAGGCTGCCTCCAAGGGCCATGCATCAATAGTATCGATATTAATCGACAGGGGCGCGCAAGTCAATCTACATGTAGCCAGCAAAAACCGCACACCACTAATGGCGGCCGTCGAAAACGGCCGTGAGGCCGCCGTCCAGGAGCTACTCAAGGCAGGCGCTAATGTTAATCAAAACGGTAATGGGGCTGATTGCGCGTTATCTCGAGCAGCAGAACGAGGCTATTGCGCCATTGCGAAGCAGCTGCTCGTATATGGCGCGGAAGTGGACCTGTCCGGTAACCAAGATAGAATGCCGATGTCTTGGGCAGCAGAGAAGGGACACAACGATATTGTACAGCTTCTGCTCGACAAAGGCGCCGATGTCAATTACGCCGACTACTTTCGGCGAACATCCCTGCTATTTGCAGCCAGATACGGCCATGAAGATATTGTCTCGCTACTGCTTGACAAGGGCGCTGATGTGAACCATGGCGATAGCTCAGGGCATACGCCACTTTTTCAGGCAGCAGAATATGGACACACTGGTGTCGTTTCGATGCTACTCCGGCGTGGCGCAGACGCCAACATCGACGCCCAAGTTGGGAGTCATTACGATTCGGCATTGAGTCGGTCGGCAGAGAGAGGGTTCCAGGGTGTTGTTGAGCAGCTGCTTCTCCACGGTGCTAGGGTGGATTTGGAAGATAAATTCCAACGCACCCCACTGTTACTGGCCGCCGGGAAAGGCCGTGAAGCTGTGGTAAAGTTGCTTCTTGATAAAGGAGCCGACATCAATCACGTGGATGACAGTGGCTATACAGCAGTGAACTGGGCAGATAGGAATTGGCATGGGTCCGTGACGCGGCTTCTACTGGCAAGGGGAGGCGTAGGAACGACCCCAAAGGAGTAAAGGAATGGTCAAATTCGTGAGCGAACACTACATACGGATACACCTCTTCCTAATACACCACTTGGGCAATAGCACGTCCTTCAAAAGGAAATGGACTCGTCTGAGTATCCTGAGACATAGTTGCATAGAGTTAGAGAAGGTAACGTTTTGAAATCAGAATGAAATGTTAGGAGAACCCCAAAGAAGATGAACTATTATGAATTTGGAAAGCGCATCTGTTCCCAACAAATTGAGTCAGATATGTTGTCTTAGGATGGTCTCTATCAATTTGGCTCGTGATCCTACAAAAAAGGCTTTAGTGGTTGTGTGCTCATGTTACAAATAACAAGAGTCAAATTTATCAAATGAAGATAAACTTTCCTTCGGTTTTGCTATCATTTGAAAGACTAGCATCCGCATATTTCCATATATTTGAGAATCTTGATTAGAAACATTGCGTGTTTTCGGCAAGTCCTACATGTTGTTGAACTCGTCGACCACTTCTTTAGCTGCCTTGACAATATCCAGACACCCCGGCGAGTCCGAGTGACAACAGACCGAGACGTGAAGGTTTTTCATCGGCAGAGGGACAACGTGGCCCGAGTCGGAAGTAACGCTCTGCTCATGCACCTGCTGCCGGACGTGGGATTTGACATCCTCTGTCTTCCAAGCTGGCCTCTTCCGGTCGTTGATGAGGGACAAATCGCGACGATACTTGACATCGCCATAGTACTCGACCCAAAACTCAAGGCCACATTCCTTCGCCGCAAACTCCATGACCGTACCAGCCAGGCCAAACACGGGTGTTCCCTTGGGGATACCGGCCCACACTCCTCGTGCAACCTCGAGGTCGCGCGTCATCATGCTGTATAGGGCACCGTGGGGCTTGACATGGTGTAGCTTCAATCCCTCAAGCTCGAGGAAAGCCTTCAGGGCACCGACCTGATAGATAATGTTTGCGGTATGCTCCTCCTTCGAAAGCTTCATCTCTCGACAACCGAAACCCTGGAGATCTGGAAGGCCCACATGGGCACCGACCTTGATGTTGTGAGTTTTACAAAGAGCGACTGTTTTGGCCATCACGAGGGGGTCGCCAGCACTGTATTCTTGTCAGTGCCCGAAAGCGATGACGGCAAAGGAGGCTTACTGGAATCCGCATGCCACATTGGCTATGTCAATGAGGGGCAGCAAATCTTCGTCCGGTCCACTGGCATAATTTCCGTAGGCGTTGCCTAGGTCACAGCTAATGAAGACTTTATGCTTGTTCGGAGCCATCGTCGCAAGCTGTCGAGAGAGAGGAACTCTTCGGTCAGCAAATACTCTCTTCGGAAAATGGGCAAAGAGGGGCCCATAAGTACGATATGCTTTCTCATCTTGGTACGGACGACTCACCTGCATGCCGGCACCTACGAAATGCCTTCTGTTCACACTGCGCTACCGTATATGGTATAGACCAATCTCGACCGGTGTACTGATCGGTTTCAATTGACGAACCAAATCAAGGAACCTACATGGTTCGGACGCGGCAAGAGGCTGTGATAGTAGCGCAGTGCCGTCATATGCCGATGTCGAATTGATGAAAGGCGGAGAGCTGCAGTAGCTTCGTTGCTTGGGCAGCATTACTGGAACACCTTGCAACGTGCGGCAACGTTTGGAGAGGATTTGACAGTGTCGACCTCGATATGCACCAATCGGTATGATCTTTGGCCGGGGAGAGTTCTTCGCCATCTGCAGCCATGTACGGAAACGATGCGAGAAAACGATCCGTGCTGTCGCACGACGTCAATGCCTATGCAAGACTTCGGCACATGCCATCAATATTCTGCCTTCCCGCCAGCTGAAGCTTCTCAAAAAGGATTCGTGTAGGCATTCTTGTCGGATCTAATGCAACCAAAACTCCACGGCCAAGCTCAATGCGATTCTGGTTGCCAATCAGGACCAGATTTTCGTTGCGCAATGCATCTGGATCACTGCAGAGTGCGACAGTCGCCAGCGACTATAAATCGGGCGTTCGCTCGCATATGGCACATTGCCAGTCTATTCCGAATGTGAAAACGCCTCGTAGCACGTCATCGCTGCAGAGGACAACATATCGGCTGCGAGGACCTGCTGGGGTGGAGTGCCTCGACGGGCGATGCATTGGCACAACTTTCACTACGAGCGTACTCTCTCCGCGTTTACCTCCCATTGTTTCATCTAGAGATTATGCGAAAGCAACGCTGAATAATACCCATTTCCAAGTGGGCTTTGCTGGGTTAAGAAAGAGGACCATGGCTACTGGCTGCTTCCAAATAAGCCCAGTTTGCCAGATTCGCCTCCTTTGCTATAGTCGCGCCGGGCATAATCGCCAGACAGGATCGAAGGGCTGAGGACTTAGCTGAGACTGAGGCTGCCGGGATGGTGGTAGTCGCCAAGCAGCCGTGGACTTTTCGATACAGACGATGCCGTGGCCAAGGCGGGGTTTGGATGCTGGAAAGCCGACTGAGGCGGCAGTGGAACGGAATTGTCAACGTTTCAATGGCGAACGCGGTACACCTCGGAGGCCTTTGGCTGTGTTAAGCTGCGGGAGCATTCGAATGCCGCTTCCGAACATTCCGATTCGACACTTGTCTCGTTAAGTTAACAGATTTCGGACGTTGCAAATGAACGCCAACGCGATCTCTTCGATCGTTCCTTTGCAACAGAGTGTCGCAAATCGGACGTGTGCTACAACGTGAACTTCGTATCCAACCACTTGCCATGATGGCACTACAACGAATGCTAAAGGCAAAATGGGATGAAGAGCCGGTCTTGTGCGACTTAACTCTCGATAGAAATCGTCGCTCAGGTTTATCACTAGCAACTCGACTGCGCCGACCGAAAGACAGCTCACGCGCCTCTCGGGATCAATGCTATTTACTGCCGAGAAGGCACTGGGTCCGAATGGGTTGCACCTTCTGACCTCCGAAGGCGAGCATTCGTAGTTCACTCTTTTTCGACAAAATTGAAGGCCTACACCAAAATTACCAGAACCTGGTATGGCAAATATTCGAAGACGTGTGCATGTTGAACGGAGTAGATATTCTTCATGGTGAAGGGGCTCTCATTCGCGCAATTCAACCGACAAAAAAAATCTGGTGCTGTGGGCAAGACGCATCCTCAGCAGAACCAGCAAAAAGAAAACTGCGTGGTTTCGCCCGGGCTCGAACCGGGGACCTTCTCGGTGTTAGCGAGAAATCATGACCAACTAGACCACGAAACCA
>JALHCF010000034.1:0-28544 GCA_024341135.1 Tolypocladium album | reverse complement strand
AAAAAAAAAAAAAAACGTACGTCGATGTTGCGCATGTTCTCGGGTGTGAGAGTGTACGTGATGGTTTGATTGCTTTGGATCAACTCCTCGAAATTTCGCGCAACGCTGTCACCGCGGCTCGAGTTATCTTCCGATGTTCGGAAGGGCTTCAGGCGAGACGTGCCCGATGAAGCAGATGAAGTAGAGGCAGGTATTTGTCGCGGGGAAGCGTTGGTCTGCAAAGGAAGGGCGAGTTCATCATCGGACTCCTTCGTAATCTGACGCTCTAGGGTCGCCATGCCCTTGTCATCGGCTTTGGAGCCGTGTCCATCAGCGCGACCCGATGCCCTCCGAGGAACCTCTGGGATGCTCTCTCCATTGAAAGGCGGGGTCGAAGAAGCATTTCTGGTCGTCGTGATTTTGGCACTGGCAGGTGCGTTATCGCGCTTGGTCACGAAGGGCTTCTTGTCACCCAAGTCCAACGCTGGCTGGTCAACAATGACCCTAGACCCTCCAGTTTCAGCAGCCCCGGTCGTAACAGATGAGGTTTTGACGGAACCGGCTCTCTCAAGGGATACTGAGGCCTTTGCGTTGACATCGTCACAGTCCTCTTCCGACTCCGAGATGGGAGCAGCAGTTTGCCGCTGCAATTTCTTCTTGTCGATGGAAGGGCGAGAGACGTGGCCCGGCGCTCCCGTCCCGTCTTCAATGTTCTTAGCATTGCGTTCATCCTCCACGGTAGAAGTCCTTGCAAGACGCGCCCCACCCGCGGAGCGCGATCGCTCAGTAGTATCAATCGAAGTCGGGCGAGAATGGTTGGGGCTTCGGGGCCCTGGCACGTCAATAATGCGGGCGGAACGCACGCTCGATGATCGTTTGACAGATGAGGTTTTGGCATGATCCGAGACTGACGACGTGGAACTGCCGGCAATCGATATGCGAGAAGACGTCATGATCTCGGCCTTCTCATACGTTGCGATCTCGGTGGCATCCTCATACTCGGACGAATCTGCGTCGCTGTGTTGATCTTCGCTAGCGGTCGCAGCGGCGGCAGCAGAACCTGAGGCACGCTTCGAGTGCTTTCTCGCTATTTCTGCCCTTGACTGCTTCTTCGAGCTAGCCGCCTCCTTGGCTTCGAGATTCTCATCTTGAGCTGGCAAATCCTTGTTGTCGGGCATACTTGTGCTTTGGTCGGCATCAACGTGCTCAGTATCATCGCCGTCTTGTGTGCTCGTAGATTGGGCAACAGTTTGTGGCTGCTTGGAGTTGAAAAGGGGCGACATCGCAGGCATCGGCAACGAGATAGATCGCTTGCGACCGGCAACCACAGGGGTATGCGGCTGCGAGACGGTCGCTGTTGGCGTCGGAAGCCCATTGGTCAGGACCCATGCAGTGATCGCGATGCTCTTTGGGCGGCGTCGTGACTGCTTCTTGGCTTCATTGTTCACATCTTCGTCGTCCTCTTCGTCATCGCTGTGGTGAGCCAACCCCGGGACTTCTATTTCGTCCACATCGTTGTCACCCATTGGCAGAGGAATGTCCATTGGCTGGACGATTTCTGCGATGGCATCGTCAAAATGATCTTGGGACCTTCGAATCTCACTTGAGTTGTCGCTTGTGACTGATTTGACGGCGTGTGCCTCGGCTGCACCGTGGTCCTTCTGGTGACCAGCCGAGATTGCTGAGAATGGCCGGCCATTGTGGTCGCCGCCAGGAGACCGCATCCTCTTCTTCCACCCTCGCCACAAGCGGCCCAATGTTCGGTCGAGGGCGACGCGCTCCATGTCCATCTCGGAAACGACTACTCGATCGGCGGGGTCGGACGGGTTTCGAGAGCCGTCCTTGAGGCCCTTCTCAATCTTGGACCGCACCCGGTGGCACGCAGCTTGTCCAGCAACGGTCAAAGTGAGCTCTCCCATGTACTCCAGGAGAGACGTGAGGAAAATGGCCACGGCCGGAGAAATGACATCTGAGGCTTGCTCATTGGCCCCAATCTCGAGGTTCTCTTGCTCCATGTAAAGATCCTCATCCTCCTCTTCCATGTCGCCCAGCGACGAGTACACCATGCACCGCAATCTCGTTCGCTTCCATACGAGTTCGCCATCCCAGTTCCGGGAAGCATCGGAACCAAACGGCTGAACATAGTCGTCTTCCTCACCGCCTCCAAGATACTCACGCAGCTCTTCGTCGGCAATGCCGACGGCGTCCTTGGCCAGCTTGGGCTTGAGAATTTCAGAGACTGCGGGCCGAAGGGCTGACAGGGTCGTTGCCTTGGAGACCTGAAGAAAATTGAACAGGAGCTGGTCGAGAAACCCGTTCACCAGCTGCAAGGCAGCGGGCGACACCAGGGCCGTTTCACTGGAAGGCTCGATCCCGTTCTGATCATACCAAGTGCCTGCATGGTTATCGTGATCATTGGTGACGATCTGAGAGGCGGCAGAGGCGGCGATGAAGGCCGGCTCAGGTGACACGGAGAGAGGTGGCGATGTGAGGCCGAGGTTGCAGCCAATGGTGGATGGCCTATCGCTGGAGATGCTCTGGGTCCTCGACCTGACTTGGCGCGGCGACATGGCAGCAGAGCTCGGTCGGGACACGTTGGAATCCGAAGTCGGGCCCGCCGTGGCCATGTTTCTCGGTCAGATCAACCACCGAGGCCTCTATCGGAAAGATGGCGAGGCTGTCGTCAGTTCCGGCGAAGTTCCCGATGTAATCGCCGAAATGAAGCTTGCCGGGTCCAAGGAGGGACTGTATGGGCGCTCGTGCCCGTGGAGGCTCTGCGCGGTGATCGAGCCGCAACAAAGGAGTACGACACTGCCACACCAGTCAGCGGACTGCACGTTGGGTAGTTAATGGAGAAGGTAGTAGAAGGATGAGAGCGCTGCGGCCCGCAGTCGCATGCCTTGTGCAACATGAAAACGTTCGGTACGAGAGCGCCCCGATGCCTGGCCGGCTCATTACTCGTACGTGACTGAGCACCCAGGCAGCATGCGACCTTGGAAGGCCAGTGTAGATGGCCGTCGCCGCAGCACCCTGCACGCTCGGCGACGGGTCGCTTGGCCGATGCGCAACGCGATCAGTCCTCAGCCGGCGAGGCCTGCCCAGACGGCAGTTCGACGACAGCGGAGCGGGACAGGGGAACGGGGAGAGGGAAGTCGTGCGTGGGAGTCGCGAGAGCGCACAAACCTCGTTGTTCAGAACGACGCAGCGAACTGACGTCTCATCTCGCCGCTGCAAGAAGACCAAAGATACAGCCGCGAGAAGACGACGAGAGTTGTGAAAAGACTAATTGCCGCCGGAGAAAGATAAGAGGACGTTGTGCGGTGCGGGTGAGAGAAGGGTTCGTCTTTCGTTCGGCGCATGGACGGACCACCTCTCTCTCGCTCGCTCGCTCAAAAAGAAAGGGATCTCCTGTTGGTGGGCCAGTGGCCCCAGACTGCTGGCTCCGGTCCCCCCAACTCAGATGGGCCAGGGGGTGCGCAAAGCAGCAACGGAGCAATCAGGGAGTGGAGGATGGGTTCAGAGGTGACGCTGGGGCTTGCGCTTGAACCTGGATCCAGGACCATCCGTTCTTTTTGGGAGACGGTGGGGCGCCTTAGCGCCGCCAAATTACATTGGGGGCCCCTGCCGGCTGAGACCCTTGCTGCCATTGGATTAAGTTGGTTGCTGCTCGCGGCCTGGGCTCTGGAACATGCCCCTGGGCTAGTTGCAGTTGCACGCACGAACGTTGCAGTACGACTGTGAGCATCTCTGCAGCGGTACATTTGCCTCTCTCGATTCTGCCTGAAATCCTCCTGGCTGCTCCTTCGAGTGCGTACGTCGCCGCTCTGCTGTCCTGTCGCTGCACACCTCGCCCCTCGCACGGGCACGCGGGGAGGTGTTGGCCAGGGTGTTGAGTCAGTAGCGCACCTCGGCCGACTGATAGAGTATACGAGTAGTAGCGGGTATTACTTGTAGTGGACTCTTGGTTCAACGTCCACCGCGCCTTGTCCACGGTAACTCCAAATGAGACAATGAAAACGGAACCCGCAACGGCTGGACAATCTCGTCGCAACCAAGATACCGACTGTCCCGTACGACAATGGCCGGGTGAATGGACGCTGTCCTGCGGAGCCAAGGTAATTATTTTCTCGTACAGAGCGAACTCGCAAGAGCTTGGCCCCTATCTAGCGAAGAGCACAAGCCGCCTAGAGGGAGACGCTCTGGCCTTGGCGCACACGAGGCCGGAGGCCGTGCCTGTGCGCCCTTCAGGTAAGACGAGGCAACAGGACGTCCAGTCCATTTCGTCATGCAATGCAACTCACCGTTGCCAAGCGCACGCAGGCCACGCAGCATCCGCAGCAATCGGCGCCCGCACGCTCCAGCTGGCGCAGCCCATGCGCAGCCCAGCTCTATTAACCTTCAGCGAGCAGGACTTGCCGTGGCATCAGCTCCGCTTTGCCCGGCGTCTGCATTGCGACCTCGCGGGGCATCCCGGCGCCTCTTCGCCGTGGCCGGCCCCCTGTCCGCAATCCCCAGCGATCACGGCTCTGCAGAGAGCCAAGCCTGCCTCGAGCCTGGAACATCTGGGGAACATTCTTCAGCAGCCAACAGCGCGCGACCCCACCGGCTCGCAAGTTGCCTTTCGGGAGCTTTGATCGCCTGCTGGCGACACCGGGAGACGGGCCACTGTAAATGACGGGTCGGATTGTGCCCTCGGGGATGACAAAACCCATATCCCGAGGCGCATTCCCGTTGTCTGGATTCCGGGGCTCTTGCTGCTGTGTTGCCCTCTGCCGCATGACGGCCGTTGCCCAGTGGCCCTGCTGCAGCGTTTCGGATACAGCCTGTGTCACAGCCCCCGCGCGACCGGGAGATGGGTGCGGTATACGAGCCTCAATTGGTTCGCGGCGGGGGCACGGAAACGCTGAAGACTCTCGCCCTGCTCGTCGACGACAAGCTCCAGTCCCTGCAGCCATCGGCTGGAGTGCAGACAGTCGCTGTACGGAGCGCCTGCGATCTCTCTGTCGGCCCCGCGCATGGGGGCTCGCCAAAGGAGCCCGAGATGTGCCACGAAAGGGGCGCAAATCGAGCTAATGTCGCCACCTCGTGGCCCCCCGCGCTTAGACGGACGGACGGTACGTGAAATTGTCTTCGCACAGACACTCGCCGATCCGACTGTCTGTGTGTCTTTCTTGGGGCCAAGACACTTTGAAATTTACACGTACTCCGTACACGCAGCTTGCCTCGCGGGCGCAACTCCAACCTCCCGCTGCAACTAGGATGGAAGCTGAAGATACTCGTAGGTGGTTGACGGAACCAAACAGCCATCAAGATATCTGCATCAGTAGTCGCCTTTTGCTTGAGCTTAGACCCGCTACCGACGCGTTAATGGGGCAGACGAGCGGAGACGGCGTCGATAGACCCGATATCAGCCCAGCAAAGCCCACAAGAGCAAGTGGGTGCCCTCGAGATCTTCTGCCATTCGCTCGGAGTATTGAGAAACCCCTATTGCCCCTGTAAGTATTGCGGCTGCTGCCATCTCTTGGATCGCCCGGCTAGTGTGAGACTGGTGTGAGCCCGGACTCGTCACAGCTCCGCGATTGAGAAGAAAAAAGCAACGAGCCGCTGATGAACTGGACCGGGAGTGCCGTTGTCGGCATTGAATCTGCCGACGAGTTCGGGTTAGTGCCGGCATCCGCCAAGTCAGTGCGGCGGTCACTTCGTTTGCTTCCTTTCGTGCCGCGTCTCACTACGTCCAGTGCAACCTTGCTGCGAGATGCAGGCAAGCCGGGGGGCGAGCATCCTGAATCCTTGGGCTTGATGACCACGAACCAGGCATCCAGGATCTCAAATTCTCTCTTGATGTGCCACAGCTCCGAAACTTGAGCTGATACCCACTCTACGAGTACTGTACTTGTATTGTCGCTATCCTACTCTGACTTTGAGCTAGGCCTACTCTGAACTCTGTGAGGGCTCAACGCATGACTGTCTACGGAGTACACGACGGCCATTGGGCCTGCTTTCAATGAGTTCGTGTGTGTACCAGTAGTTGACCTGCACGACTCAGCTGGCCAGCACCCTCGCTGCTTGCTCACCTTGTCATGCGAGGCGGAAACTTCACTCTCTTTCAGCTGAAACTGCCTTACCATACCGTACCTTCCACACGGCAGCCCTGGACGGCTACCTCCGTCTCGTCGTGAGGCGATTCTGCACGCAAACTGCAGCAAAAGGCTCGCACTTGGCATGCCGTGTCTGAGGCGTTGTAAGAACATGGCAGCCATGGCTTCGGTGCCGTAAGCGACGTTTCAGGATTCACTCTCTCTCCACACCTCCTATGCGTATTGCCTGATGAAGCGTCACGGCCCACGACAGCAATCGGCAAGGGGACCGTCGTGCGCTCCGAGCCGCCGCTGACATCCTTCCCACCTCGCGCACTTTTATCTCGGCGCAGTTGATTCCTCCATGATCGTCACCTGCATCATACCACCCGCAGATCCCCATCCGTGAATGCACATCGGACCAGCCGCCGTCGCGACGTGCACCGCTCTGCATCCTTTCACTCGCTCACCGTACTGGACTTAAGGGCATAAGAAGCGCCGCAAACGGCCAGTTGAACGGACGGCGAGTGCAGCCCATCCAATGCAGCGGGGGAGAAAGCTGTGCGCTGACATGGCGTGCTGCTGTGGTAGTTGAAGTCGGAGGGACGTGCTCCGGCGAGCCAAGGAGGCCCGTGAGCCGGAAAGACGCGAATGTGACATTCCGTCGCTTGCTGTTACCGTTGCTACGCTCGTTATGCCGCCAGCCTTGTGTCAGCCGGAGGGTTCTGTTTATGGGCGCGTTAGCTACCGAATCGCTGCAGCTATACTCCGTAGCCGTGCGGTTGGTAGCATTGACGCAGGTATGAACGAATGGAATCCACGCTCATCTGCATCTCGGCGCAAGCTGTCAGCACTGAAGGATCGATTACGGGGTGGGGGCTGGAAGCTGGAATGCATTGGCCTCCAGGCAGCAAACACGACTCGACCTACTCATTTCATAGCGTGATCTTTCTGGAAAAGGATCCAACGTCGTACTGCCCAGTGACTTTAGATTCATATCTCGAGCAACATCGAGATCTTGCAAAGGCCAATGGGGGAGCGACTTTTCTACGCAATCCGGAACACAGCAACACATCGAGTCGGACAAAGGCTTGGGTAACTTCAGCTCAAAATGGAACTGGAGGCTTTGGCCGGCTGAAGAGATGCCTGACATACGATACCAATGCGGTGGCGTAGTTAGGTAGTTACTTTGACATCGCAGGGGCGCCAAGATGACGCTCAGATTCGTCCAGGTATAAATGGAACGTGCCGTTGGCATGTCTGTAAAAATGTGGCCATTACCATCAGGTCTACTCATTGGTGACCATGCCTTCGTCATTGCTCTGATATGGACACCGTCTTCAAGTGATATTTGCCTCTCGCCATGGTCTTTGTTCATTCAACCTCTCGACGCCTCACGCCGAGGATCACCTTTCGAAAGTGCCTTACTCTGCCATGGTCCACCTCACGTGGCAACTACACGATTTGGGGGAGAATTAAATCGTGCAAAGGATAGTAGTACATTGCTAAGGACTACAGTAGCGCATTAAGGCATTATCGTGACCATACTGGTGTTAGGGTATCGGCTCCACCATCTCTTCTCAACCCATCCGCCTCCTACTTCATATGATCCAAGGCGCCTTAAGCATTGCGCTGAGCATCGGCCTGTTTCTGAATATCGGCCTCCACCCCGCGCTGCGTGGCCTTGCCCTCCTGGTGCTGCTTTTCGTAGGCATCCTGTGCCTTCGTGTTGCCTGTCAGGCCAGCCACGGCGCCCCCAACGGTGCCCGTAACGCGGTCCCCAATGCCAGAGCTCAAATCACCGAGCTGGCCCTTGGCTTCCTGCCGTTGACCCTCGAGATTCTGTTCTCTGCCTGTCTGCTTGAGTTGCTGCGACACATCTCGTTAGTCATGTCAAAGACATTGAGGCGAGAGAGTAAAAGGGGCAAACAACCTCGCTGCCAACAATGCCACCCACTGTTTCCTTAGCCGCGCCTAAGGTCTGGTTCCAAGAACCCTGGGTTCGGTCCTTGTTGTCTGTGGCGACACCGCCGCCGGGGGTGACCGTGATGCCCCCTGCCTTGGCGACGGTTTGGGAAGCGTCGTACTCGGCCTGTGCCTTCTCCTTCTTGGCCTCACCCTTATTCTGGTCGGTAGTGTTGCCAGTCACGGCGCCGACAGCGCTCTGGACGGCGCCCGTGGCAGAGTCCACAATGGACTTGAGGGTGGAGGTGTTGTTGTCGGACATTGTGGATGGAAGATAGTTCAACGGTGTCGTGATATGGTGGAAGCTTTCAGAGTTGGGAAATCTTGCCGTCGATGTGGTTTGGTCTGCTTGTTGTGCGTGGAAGTTGAGGATGGAGAATGCAAACGGTTTGCACAGGCTGGAGATGGATCCTTTATATCGTCGCGAGCGGGAGCCAAGGCAAGCCCACCTAGAGCCCACTGGCACACTGCCAAGGCAGGGCAGGGCAATCGAGATCGCAGATTGCCATGTTGAACAATGGCCACCGGCGGCGGTGATGTCATTGTCGCTCGAGGCAGCTCCAGCCAGCGTTGCGGCGGGGCACCAGCTCCGGCCCTGACGTCACGCAGGGTCTTGCGCGCCCCGGTGCAGCCAGCACGCCCGGGCATGTGGCCGGGCTCATGACGCGTGATACTTCTGCGACGCGCGTAAGAGCACACGGTAGACTCCCTGAGCCGACGAGAGATGCCTGTGGTGTGTTTGGTCGGCAAGAGCGTAGCCGAGATACGGGACCCGCGTGGCAGGAACCAGTATCACCTCTCGCTTCCAGCACACGAAGATGCACATGCACCGCCGCCACGCCCAATGCGACCGCACCCGTCGAGCCATCACGGCTTTTTATTTTTTGCGTGCGGCGAGAAAGTCAAGAAGGGTCAGGTGGCTGGCCACAGGTGCACACAAGCACAGTACTCGAGCCATCGCATTACGTTGGGAAAGCGCACATACTCGAATCATTGCATTGGGGAAGCGGCATCCCATACTACCCGTGTGTCTCTACAAAGAGGTATCGTATTGTACAATGCTGTTACAGACGCAACCTGCGCCAGACTTTTGGCTCACGGTGGCCAATCCCCGTTTGCCTCTC
This sequence comes from Tolypocladium album, assembly GCA_024341135.1. NCBI lineage: Eukaryota > Fungi > Ascomycota > Sordariomycetes > Hypocreales > Ophiocordycipitaceae > Tolypocladium > Tolypocladium album. The sequence continues at coordinate 19,399 of JALHCF010000034.1, read as the reverse complement.
CAGTTTGCCGGTTCGTTTGCGAACCTTCCCTTGCCTCGCAAGTGCTTCATCCCCACCGTCCCCTAACCTCGTTCGCTTGCTCCAGAGTCTCAGTGCTGGCTCCACTGGATGGTGCTCAGGTCGATGCCCTCCTGCACCAACTCCCACAGGGGGCTCAGCTCGCGCAGGAAGCTGACACGCTCCTGCACGGCCTTCAGCACGTAGTCAATCTCCTGCTCGGTCGTGAATCGGCCGATGCCGAACCGGATGCTGCTGTGGGCGCTCTCGTCGCTGTTGCCGAGCGCACGCAGGACGTAGCTGGGCTCGAGGGAAGCCGACGTGCAAGCACTGCCCGAGGACAGGGCGATGTCCTTGAGGGCCATCAGCAGCGACTCGCCCTCGACGTAAGCGAACGAAACGTTGACGCAGCCGGGGTAGAAGGCGTTGGCGTCGCCGTTCTGCTGGGTGTGCTCCATGGCGAGGAGACCCTTGAGCAGCCGGTCAGAGAGGTACTTGATGCGTTTCGAGTCGTACTACAGTCGCGTCAGCCACGGCGCCACAAAACGGGACAAACGTAGGAAGCCAAGAGTGAAACGTACCTCCATCTCTTCCGCAGCAATGCGGCACGCCTCGCCAAAGCCGGCCACGAGAGGCGGCGCGAGCGTGCCGCTCCGGAGACCTCGCTCCTGCCCGCCGCCAGTGATGATGGGGTCCAGTCTGACCCTCGGCCGTCTTCGGACGTAGCAGGCGCCGATGCCCTTGGGGCCGTAGATCTTGTGGGACGAAATGGACATGAGATCAATGTTCATGGCGTTTACGTCGAGCGGGATCTTGCCCACGGCCTGCGCGGCGTCGGTGTGGAAAAAGACCTTCCTCTCGCGGCACAGCTTGCCGATCTGCTCGATGGGCTGGATGACTCCGATCTCGTTGTTGACGGTCATGATGCTGACCAGGGCCGTCTCTGGCCGGATGGCAGCCTCGAGCTCCGCCATGTTCACCAGGCCGTTGTTCTGGACGGGCAGGTACGTGACCTCGAAGCCCTCATCCTGCAGATGGCGGCAGCTGTCGAGGACGCACTTGTGCTCGGTCTGTGTGGTGATGATGTGCTTCTTCTTGCCGGATCGGCCGAAGAAACGGGCGACGCCCTTGATGCTCATGTTGTTGCTTTCCGTGGCGCCGCTGGTGAAGATGATCTCCTTGGAGTCGGCGCCGATGAGCTTGGCGATGTGCTCGCGAGCCTCCTCGACGGCCTTCTCGCTCTCCCAGCCGTAGGCGTGCGTCCGGGAATGGGGGTTGCCGTAAACGCCGACGTAGTAGGGGATCATGGCGTCGAGGACGCGCGGATCGACGGGGGTAGTGGCCTGCATGTCGAGGTAGATCGGCCGCTGGCCCTCTTCCATGACGGCCGCCTGCTTGAGGACCTCTGCGCGACGTGTCAGTCAAAATTCTCGGCCTCAACCATGGCAACCACCGGGCACGAGGAGCATACCGGCCATGGGGCTGACGGCGGCATTCGCGGGCGCGCCCATCTGCGGCGGCGGGATGTCGGCAAAGTCCTTCTTGTCCAGCTTGATGGCCGTCTCGACCTTGGCGCTGTCCTTCTTCGTCTCGGTGACATATCCTCGCCGGGTCGCTCGTCGCGACTTCGCCACCACGAGCGCAGCTCGAGGCAGCGCGCGCAGGGGAGCGGCGCCGACGGCCGGGCTGGCGCTCACGGAGCCCAGGCGGCTCGCGGTCCGGAGGGCGCACGATGCAAGGTTGGCCATGGCTGTGGCTGTGATGATGGCGACGGATGCGTTGCGCATGGACGGAGGAGCAGGTCGGGATTTCAGCTGCGCCCTCTGTGGTTGGCGAAGAGGTATCCAGAAATTTGTCATGGAGCAGCCGTTCGGCTCGGCCACTCGGTGATAAGCGCCGTCACGCAGCCGCTCATTGGCCAGAAAAGGCCGCCACCGAATACGGAGACAGGCACCGCCTTAGTAGCGGACATTGTCAACGGCGTGAACGGGCATCTGTCCGCCTAGTTGCGAGTTGCAGCACAGCATCTGAATGTCGAGAGGCAGCCCAGCACCTGAATCTCGAGAGGCAGCAGTTTTCGGCGAGCCATTTCGAGCAGCCTGCGGTTTCGAGTCGGCAGCAAGAACCGAGTCCTGCTCCCGGATCTCGCTGCAGGCGCTCACAGAGAGGGCCTGTCGCTGTCGCAACATGAGCTTAGGCCTGCGTTAAAGCCCGAGCTGTGCAACTACGGGCATCGCGCACTGGTCCCAGACGCCCTGTGAATGACGACGGGAGCACTACATGCGCCCTTGGCACCGATACGCGTCTTCATTGCACTGGGTCTAGGGCCAGGTGCCAGATACTCTCAACGTCAGTCCTTGTGAAGCCGCGAGATATGGCTCCCCACCCACCACTGTCGCGGAAACTCCATGCCCCATCTCCCCATCAGACGCTGCAGCTCCTCCTCGGTCCCGGGCACGACGTTTACGAAGATCCTGCCCTGCTCACTTCCGCTCATGCTGGGTTCCGAGTGCACTGCTCCGGATTCTCTGCCAACTCGAAAGAAAGCGCACTCGCCAGGCTTCGCCGTCTCGATCCCCGAGTGCGCCAATGTAGTTGCGAGCTCCTCTCGGACGACATCCGCGGCAGAGGCGCACCCAACGCACCGGATGGAGAGACAGGTGTGGTTCGTGCTTGCGGCCCTTTGAATGAGGCGCTGCTTCTCCCGGGCGTGAGATTGATGCTCGAGCGGGATGAAGAGCGTCGGGGGCCCGAGCAGCGTGGTGCAGATCTTCCAGTCCGTCCCCGACGAGGTTGCTATAGAGCGGCCCGGCTCATGTTGTGAGGTGTGGCCGAGCTGGGTGCCCGGAAGAGCCCCGTCGGAGAAGAATACGTCGTCGGTGTGCCACCTTGGCCGGTCAAACTCGGACGTCGGCGTAGTGGCGCGTATGGTGAAAAGGTAGTGGTCCAGGCCGCTGGCGACGAGAAAGGCGTTGACGAACTCGAGGAAGGGGAAGAGGCTGGGGAGGACAGAGCCCGTAAACGTCGCTGCGGCGTACTCGTGCAAGCTGCGCGGGAGGGCAGAGGAGTCGAGGAGCGGGCCGCAGTGGCTCCAGGACGAGTCGTGCTTAACGGCAGCCTTTACGGGCCCATCGTCAGCTCTGCCGTATCTCAGGAAGACAAACGGTTCACGCGCGGAAGCGGGCAACATTGCTGGCGGCGGACTGGTTGATGCTAGTTGAACCTAATACTCGTAGCATCATCCACCGCTGGGCCGTGGTGGCACAGCCGTTCGCACCCTTGTGCAGCTCCCCGCCGGTGACGCAGCGGGGGCGGCGGGTGCGGTCAGCGCTTGCGCCACAGTCGGCGCCGCCCAGACACAGCCACTCCCAAGGCGTCACCAAGCCCGAGCCAAGGTAGAACCTCGATCGACGTCAACGCCCGCACGCTCTCGCACTGCCCAACCCGCCAACCAAAGGCGCTCGCGGCCTGCTTGTCATTGGCGACGTCGCGCGCATCACCGAGCCTCCTCTCCAGCTTCCCGTCGCCGTGCCGTTCGACCATGAGTTTCAAGGGCTTCCAGAAGAGCATCACACGGGTGCGTGCTGCGTCCCGAGCTGCCCCTCATCCCCGTCGCCGTTCCCATCACCACCGCCCTCTCCGCCAAAGCCTCGCACTGCGGGCAGGCCTCATCCCTTGCGAGACTCCCGCCCTTCGCTAACCGCCTCGCGAAACCAACAGGCTCCGCAGCGTGTCAAGGCCAAGTTCAACATTGGCGAGCACACCAAGGACCCCATCTACATCGACGCCGAGCGCCGCTTCCAAGAGCTCGAGACCGAGACCAAGAAGCTCCACGATGAGTCCAAGAAGTACTTTGACGCCGTAAACGGCATGCTCTCCCACCAGATCGAGTTCAGCAAGGCCATCTCCGAGATCTACAAGCCCATTTCCGGCCGCATGTCCGACCCCGACGCCGCCAAGCCCGAGGGCAACCCCGAAGGCATCGCCGCCTGCGAAGAGTACGAGGCCATCGTCAAGGAGCTGCAGGAGACGCTGGCCCCCGAGCTCGATATGATTGAGACCCGGGTCATCCGGCCGGCGAACGAGCTGCTGGACGTCATCAAGGTCATCCGCAAGACCGCCCTCAAGCGCGAGCACAAGCGCCTCGACTACGACCGCCACCGCGCCACCCTCAAGAAGCTGCAGGACAAGAAGGAGCGTACTGCCAAGGACGAAAAGGCCATGTGGAAGGCCGAGGGCGACGTCGAGCAGGCCACCCAGGACTTTGAGTATTTCAACGACCTGCTCAAGGACGAGCTGCCCAAGCTCTTCGCTCTCGAGGCGCAGTTCATCCAGCCGCTCTTCCAGTCGTTCTACTACATGCAGCTCAACATCTTCTACACGCTGCACGAGCGCATGCAGCGCTGCGATATTGGCTACTTTGACCTGACCAAGGACATCGAGGAGGCCTTTCTCGAGGGTCGGGGCGATATTCAGGAACGCGCAGAGGCCCTGTCAATCTGCAGGTTCAAGACGACGGGCCGACCGCGCCCCGTTAGGTACGGCGCTCGCCCGGCGCTCGAGGGCGGAAAGCAGCAAGGCCTGCTCACCGCTGGGCCGGGCGCGTCGAGCTCCAAGGCCAGCGCCTACTCCCGCCAGTCGACGGACTCTGCGGAACAGAACCCACCGCCCCCGTACTCTCCCGGGAACAAGCCTAGCAGCCCGGGGCTGTCGGCCATTGCGGCCGCCAAGGCCAAGCCGCCGCCTCCAAAGCCCAAGCCTAGCCGCCTGCTCGGCGCCCCGACGGTTGAGACGGTAACGGCGCTGTACGACTATGCGGCGCAGGCGGAGGGTGACTTGAGTTTCCGAACGGGCGATGTCATTGAGATTGTCACAAGAACGAAGAACGACAACGAGTGGTGGACTGGGCGACTTCAAGGGAAGGAAGGGCAGTTTCCAGGTACGTTCACCCCATGGACAAGACGACTTGTCTTGTCGCGAGCGACATGTATGCTAAGACGTTTCTTCAGGAAACTATGTCCAATTGAACCAATAAAGCTGGCATTTTTATGACGGACTGTTTGGCGTATGGGCTTTTTGTCTACGCAGACACGGGAGGATAGGGGTTTTGTTTTGGCGCCCTGCTTGGCACAAATATTATTAGCCGATTCGGTTACAGTTGGCACAATATCAATTTTTGAAACCAAGTCAGTCGTTGTGTCAGGACCTTTGCCTGAAGTCCCAAGGCAGAAGCATCTTGTCAGCTAATGCTGTGCACGGGTGATTTGTAGTTTGAGCTTTGATCAGGGTCTTGTGCTGCTGAGTTGTTGGACTAGAAGAAGCCTCCACAGATCGTCGGTCATTTCAGTATTTCATCCGTTGACAACGATCCTCGCTCTGAAGACATGGCCCTTACACTCCGCGCTAGTTCCGTAAGTCCCGATTCGAATTTCTACTACGCCGTTTTCAACCCCGATATCTAGTTCTAGAAAATAGCTAGAGAAAAAAAGAAGGGATTAATGTTAAAACATATCCGCCGATTTTTGGATCCTAGAGTCGCTAGGATTAAAATATAAAACGTTTCGTAGGTTAGTCCCGCTTCCTATCTATGTGAGAGAAAGACGCTGCTGAAGAGGACACCGTTGACCGGAAGTCAGGTCCTCGGCATCAAGATACTTTTAGAAGGCTCGATAATTAAACGAAGGGTTGGAGAGCTGCTGAACAATGCGCAGCTGGCGCAGAATGCGCGTAACGACGTGTAAATATAGTAGCATACCACCACCCCAAAAGACCGAGACCTTCGCCCTGCGCCCTCATCCATGCGAAGGAGAAGTTTGTCCAGTCTGGAGTCTGAATGGGTCACTCAGGCAGAGCATGCACCTGGCGACAATGCCTTGCTAATCACTTTGAGGAGGAACGTGGAGTGTGTTCAACCGCTCAACTAATGGCGATTTCATGAAATCTAACAGACATTCAGCCACTCCAGATCCCGTTGCCACCTTTGGCTCGAAGCTAATCGTAGCTCCACCAATCCCGGTACTCTCCTCGAGCATCGCCACTCAAGATCAGGGCTTCATCCGCGAACTTCAGCGCAGACTTGAGACCAAGACCCTTGAGGTTATCACTTACCAAGGTGAATGACGTCCTTTCTCAAAGGCCTTGACCGCCTCCACACATCCAGTCTCTGTCTCAACCTACTTAGGTTCGACAGAGCCATAGTGCAATCTTGTTCCTTCTGCTTCAATGGGCATGAGGGATCTAGCAGAGCCGACTTCTGGTGGGGAAACAGGAGCGCCTCGACGGCGCTACAAGCGTCTTCGAGCTCGGTTTCCCATCTACTCCGAAGGGAAATGACTGATTCCACGGTGGTGATAGTTGTTGAGTGGCGTGGCCGCCGCAAGGTAGTGGCATGGCCTCCGAGACAGCTAGTGTGCAGTGCGACTGGCGGCAAGGCTGCTTCGCCATAGCTATAGGCAACGCAGGCCGAAAAGAGTCTAGAGATGTTCTATCTTCTACTTGACATGGACCCTGCGTACCGTGTGTGCACGGAAAGTCTCCGAAACGACGGCCTACTGCTACCATTCGACTGCTCAACTTGCTCCGCTTCCACTCCTAAGCAATCCCCGCCTCCCATCCTCCCATCCTCCCATCCTCCCATCCCCCGTGTTGAGAGATCAGGCCCTGTCTCTCCCAATCAGCTATGGCGACCAACCAGAAAGAACACATGGGCAAAACGCTACCATGATTTCACCAAGGTGTAAGGAATTCAAGTTGGCCGAGATGTGCATTGGTTAGCAGGCTCTGTACGCAGCAAGCCTTAAGGTCTCCGCCATTGCCTCGATAAAGGATCGCATTCAGGTCGACTTGCTGATCAAGATGAAACATCGGGAGAGAAGTTGCTTGCTTAGTTAACCTTGAAAAAGTTGTCCGCCCTTATCAGCAACATGTGAGTAATATAACGACCGTTTGGGCAGCTTGACAACACTCAGGCGAGTAAGTAGAGACCCCATGAAACAGAGGGCTGACGGTCCCAAGTTTTCTTCCCTGTGCTAGGCCCTCAGTCAACCATCATTCATGAACGATGTGCTAGCCTGTGCAAAGCTTCAAGGGACCGTTCTACTATTATCTTTAAGGTAGGTCTAGATCAGGACAGTCTTTTGGCTCAGCATAGAAGACACCTCCTAGCTGCTCAATTATTCTACAACGTTCCTCCATGTCCTGCGCAACATGAATCATGCCAATACCTTTTTCACTTGCTCCGTCTTCCGTTACCTTCAGAACCCACACGCCACCAGTAGCCGGCCAACCGACTCTAATAACGGTATCATTAGGACGCGGGGTGGGGTCCAACCATGAGAGACCATACTGATATTCACTTTCCCACCAAGTAGCCCCTAGCTGGCGCACTATATCCATGAAATTAGAATCTCCATTCCTAAGTATGACTAGTGTAGGGTATAGGAAGTAACATCATACTTACTTTTATTACAGTGCAACTCCTCGTCAGAACTAGAGTCTGGGCGCTCCATGCGATGGAATCGATCGAGCCCCAGAAAGTCAAGCTCAACGGCAAAGCAAGGCGACAAGATATAGATGCCGCCTTTCAATGGCCAGCCTCTAACTCCGGCACCAGATCCTGAGCCAAAACTGACTCTAAACGCAGTACCCGGGTCGAATTTTGGCCCGCATGACGAGTATTCTGTTGCGTCGTCTACGCTGGGCGGGTAGAGAAAACGCGATACTGCTGATACTACAGACTCAAGGAGCTGATGCATTGTGGCACTGATGTACTCGCGTATGCAGAGTGATAAAGGTTCTCGAGGCAGCTGCGCGAAAAGCGAGGGATTTAATATAAGAGTACTCCGTTGGATATGCTCGGCCTCATGATTTTCGGTCAACGGGCGTACATGTAGTTTGGCGAGTCAAGGCGGGGTATCGGCCATGTCGCGTCTGCCTGCGCTGTTATGTTGGAGCCTTGTGTAAAACCGGCCTATTAGATTGACTTCTGGGAGGCTAGGCATCCCGAGCCGTGCCGTGCAGGGTTCCAGTCATGGTACGAAGCAAACCAACATCAAAAGATGTAATTAGATTTCGGACTCGAACTCGACCGACACTCGGGCTCTTAGCAACATTAGGCATTTAGTCTTCAACATGGAGTAGTTTGTCTTTAGGTACCCTCCATGTATTAGGACAGGCACACTATAGGTCGACAGTCAGGTACATGTATGAGCGAAGGTGCTGAGACTAGAGCTTGAGGGTCTTCACCTCCTTATTATTTCCCCAGGTATGAAAAGGTACCGCATGCCGCACCTCACACTCAGTGCAGACCGGACACAGGGGAGTGTGGGCGTTACAGCGGTTCGTCTCTACCTCGCTACAGCGGCGTGGATTATACGTGATACGCTATTGGCCATATGTACCTACCAGCCTTTAGTATCGGTAGTATTAAGAAGCCTGATATAGTAGCCCCTCCGGCTAAACCTGCCGGCCGTCCGTGGACGGACACAGGTCGTCAGCTAAGATCATCGAGATTCTACCTAGGTGGGTGGTGGGACTTAGTTGAAAGTTGTAGCAAAGGCAGACTCTCCTCCCTGGATCCAGAGCAAGTCCACGGTAACGATGCGAAGTCGTGCAAGGCAGTGGACAGCCTTGAAAGCCGAGCGTCGATGGGACACATAGCTGCGTGAGAGATATCAAGGGGAGATTTTGGGCGTAGAATGCGGAGGTTGGCTCCTCGACCCTTCCCTAGCTGGCCTGCAATATCTGCTATTCCTAGCACCAACGGGCAGCAATGCCCTCGCGGCCTATAACCACTTGAGTTTGCACCATTAGTTCTGACTGTTTACCTCCTCATATGGAAGGAATGGCCGCGAAAGATGAGAAGGCATTGCAGCAAACAGCCGAAAGTGAAGTTTGTACGGAGCATCCCTAATTTATGATGCCAAATGGCGCGCACAGTAGAGTACTGCAGTCTTGTGCCGTTGTAATGGATGTCAAGCTTTGCTCCGGATATCGAGAAGTTAGCTGGCCTACACCGCGACGCGTCGGATCGCCCAAGGCAACCACGTCTCGGATCGACATGTACGCATGTAATGCTGGCGCAAGCGTCGGCCCCATCGCACCGCATGCCGAGCTCTCAACACGATGTACGAAGCAAAACCAAATTATGCTGTGTTCCGCCGGGGGGTCTGGATGTTGTCACGAGTATACAGCCTGCGCCTCGGCACGGTGCACCTGAAGGCGAAAAGGACCTATCCCGCGTTTCATCATCTCGGCATCCAAGGTGGGCAGGCGACTGGCGGGTTGCCTGTCCTCGCCATTGGCATGCTGTGCAGCCGTCGTAGAGTGAGCAGTGTCTGCCATGACAGTGTCTGCCATGACAGTGTCGATGGGTCAATGCAGTGAGTTGACTATCGTTGATGCCATTGTTCTTGAGTAGTCGTGGCCTGCTGCCATAGATTGGGCGAGCCCTACGCAATGATCGTGATTCGGCGGATGAAGGCGTTTACTATAGGAAACGGGGTCATAGCAACCTGGGTCACGGTAGCCTGGGTCATAGTCGCCTGGTTCACTATGGGAATCAGAGTCATGGTAGCCTGGGTCATGGCAGCCTACTTCGCTATGGGATCGAGGGTCATGATAGCCTAGGTCATAGTAGCCTAGTTCGCTATATGGGATGGGGTCGTGGTAACCTAGGTCATGGTAACCTGCTTCTCATACGGAACGGGGTCATAGTAGCCTAGGTCATGGTAACCTAGATCGCCGTATAGGATAGGGTCATGGTAACTTAGGATATGGTAACTTAGTTCACTATGGGCACGAGGGTCATGGTAACTTAGGATATGGTAACTTCACTAACTATAGGCACGAGGGTCATGGTAACTTAGGTCATGGTAACTTTACTAACCATGGGGGCCGAGGCCCTAGTAGCCTGGGTCATGGTAACTTAGTTTACTATAATATCGAGGGTCATGATAGCCTAGGTCACGGCAGCCTACATCGCTAGGGGATTAGGGTCATGGTAGCCTAGGTCATGGCAGCCTAGATCGCTATACGGGATGGGGTCATGGTAGCCTAGGTCATGGTAACCCGGTTTACTATAGGAATCAGGGTCATAGTAGCCTGGTTTGCTATAGGATCGAGGCGTACAACGGCTACGTCACCGTGTCCGTCGTCGTCGAGGCGGTAAACGTGTACGTTTCCTTACGAGTATACGGCTCCGTCTAGTCTATCGTCGCTTCTCGTAATATGAAGCCTGCAATTGGACTTGCATCCCTTTGCCAGCCTGGCGCTCGCTCACTGCAACACCTTGGACAAGATTTGGTACGAAGAGGGAGCCTATTTGGAACCATCGGATTCGAAGGGAGGTGTTGTCTTCGCGCACAGCCTCGTAGATACCAACTCCTCAAATCAAGATTACGCACAGTGAGCCATGTCGCCACGGGCAATTGAAACCTGGAGTGATCCGCGTCTACAAACGGGTACGACGACTACTTAAACACAAGACAACAGGAAGATGCCCATTGCGTGGTTGAGGGCTACCGCCCTTTTGCGAAGGGACGCTGCAAGAGAGGTTACTTCATGCCTTATCTGTCTCCTGCACTTATCCGTCTGCTGCACCTAATCCCCTTGATGCACGTTATTCCTTTGCTGGCTGCATTTCCCAATGTCTGCAACAAACTCAGAAGAGATGATGTAAAGGGCAAACTGTTGATCGAATGTATATCCGTCAGCAAACGCATCTATGGCGCTTTGAAGTGCATATAGCAAAGAATCTAATATGTCTGTGGTATCCAAAGCACTTCGAGGTGCATTTAACTGCTCTAATTAATCGTTTAAATTCATCCAGCCTATTCCGGTGAGACAATTTCACTCTAATGATCAGTAATCGTGGACGTGGACTGCCCGTGTGACAGTTCGGTGCGCTCTCTCACGGCGCCACGAGCTGAGCGGACTAAAATGCGCCACCTCAACACGACGCCGTCACCGGTGCTCATGCATCAACGTGAATGTGTACCTTTGGCGTCACTACCCCTCCCAACGCCCCAGGTTGAGAAAAACGATATAAGAGCTTGCAGACGCCAGATAAATGATTTCTTGAACATAATTGAAGTCTCATCAGTGCTCTGGTTACCTCCACTGCTCCCAAGCAACACTGCATCACTTACACAGAACATTCCCGAAGTGCCGCTCTTGCGAAGTTTCGAGACAATGTCTGATTGGAAGGCACCGCCGTTTGGGACTCCTACGTGGATTTGCATCCCGGCAAAGGATGTCGCTCGAGGTACGTGTGGAATTGCCTTCATCTTCGCTCCCCGTCAAGACCCTCCAGGATTGCATCACGCCCATCCCAATCTGTGGATGTGGCAAGATTTAACTCCAGGCACACCGTCTACTTCTCTCACATTTTCATGACTTGCCTATGTCTATCACTCTTGCTTTGTCTTCCTCGCCCGATCCATCGAATGCCATCATTTATGGCACGCCTTGTTGATGTCTATGAATCGCAAACATCTCTTCTCCAAGTCTCGCATTGACACACCTTCCTCAGCATCCGAGTTCTACAAAACCGTCTTCAACCTGCCCTTTAAAGCGGACCAGGCCGACTACCCCTGCGACACGATCAGGCTGTTTGACCTCACTGGCAACGGGCTAAACATCACCGGCGGCATCCTCAAGACCCCGGAGAAGACTGGAGCGCTCAGCTGCGGCAGGGGTGGCGTTTGTTTGGCCTGGTTCGTCGAGGATGTGGATGAGTCAGCAAAGATCATCGAGAAAGCTGGCGGCAAGATGCTAAGCGAGAAGGAGAAAGAAGGTGAGACTGGAGCCTTTCGCTACTTTGAGGATACAGAGGGCACGGTTGGCTCCGTGTACATGATGGTGAAGTGAGAGGCCGGAGTGACGCTTGAATATGATTACCGGATGGCTGATGTAGTGGAGTAATGGACACATGCAATGTTCCGAACAAACCTTCTTTGAGCTCCCAGTAGCTCATGAGGAGTTTATTCCCTGCTGTTCTACGTCCGACGACAATTGTGAACGCTCCGTTATCTCGGGTTGTATGTAACCGGTCGAAAGGCACAGGTAGCACACAGCCATACGTTTTGCGGCAGCTCACTTACTGACAGGCCCGCATAGACATACAAAGGTCTGTGTATGCTGTGTATTTCATTTCTTATCGGTTGTGCACCAAAACCGAGACCGTTTCCTCGGTCATCAGGTCAGAACCCCGAACTGGCTCCACGATCGCGGCACATATTTCTTCGATGCTTCCCTGCCATTCCTTCGTATTACTCTTACACAAGTATTTTGTACCCGAGAAATCTCAAAAATATCACATCCACACTGTTTCTGCCGTCGTGCTGGAGCAGCTCCCGGGTGTTTCCAGGGCGTCGAGAAGCTAACTCATACAGTAAACATACAGTATAGATACTGTGTGTCTCCCCTCCCAGCCTATCAGCGGTTGAATCTGGACTTACAGCTGCAGTCCCACAGGCCGGCGTGATCTTGTACCGACTATAAAATCCCCCCGGCTCACATTTACATGGCCAGACTTACACCATTGTCAAACCCGCCCTATTGCTTACATGAGCCGAACCCTGAGCTTTTGCCTTTTCATGACCGTAATTTTTCTGAGGGACCCTTTCATTTGTTAGCTCGATTATCTCACACATTCTCGCCGGGTAGCCATGGCGCCGGCCGCAGTCATAGACTTCGCGGCTCCGTTCGAGGTAGATCGACTTCTCGAAGTCCGCACCTCAGGGATGAAGAAGATGCCGGGGTTGAACATCGAGTCTGGAATCGACAAAAAGATATGCCCGGGTCCGATGATGATCAACAAACTTGGACTCGAGGGGGACGAGCACGACCTGACGTTTCATGGCGGCCCTGATAAAGCCATCCTCGGATGTGAGATTCCTTGATAGCTTTTGTGCGCCGTCTCGTTTTAACCGTTGCATAGACTGCTCGTCACACTATCCCGACTGGCGACAATCTTACCCAGAGCGGACGGATATGTTCGTCCCGGGCGGCTTCGGCGAGAACTTCGTCACGTCGCACATGAATGAGAGAAACGTTTGCATCGGCGATGTCATATCCGTCGGACCCGAAGTTCTCCTCCAGGTATCCTTGCCGAGACAACCATGCTTCAAATTGAACCACCGCTTTTCCCTCAAGAACTTCGCCCCCGTGACGTACCAAACCAGCCGCACCGGATGGTATTACCGGGTACTGCGCGAAGGCACGGTCAACACGGGCGACGAGATACGACTGGTGAAGAGAGAATGGCCCCAATGGACCGTGGAGCGAGTGCAGGAGTACCTGCACCGGGAGACGGACAACCTGGAGATGAACCGGCAGCTGGCCGACGTTGCCGCTCTGGGGGAAGAAAGCCGCGCTCAGTTTCGAAACAGGGTGGCCAAAGCAATGAAGAAGTCGAAACCAGTACAGGAAGATGTGTGGAAGGACTTCAAGATAACGAGTCGCAAGATGGAGACACCAAGAATCGTGTCTTTGGTTCTGGAGGCCGTGAGCCCCCAGCCGGACAGCGAGAAGAAGCTGCCCGGCGCTCACGCTAGGATCAAGCTTCCCAACGGCCTTGTTCGCTCGTATTCCATCGTGTCGAGCGGAGAGAGCCTCTTTCAGCTGACCGACAAGTTCGAGCTCGGAGTCGCGCTGGACGAGAACAGCCGAGGAGGCTCGCGCTATCTTCACCAAGCGAACGTCGGCGACGTCCTGCAGGTGGGCAGAATTACCACAGGCGTCGCTTTCGCGGGCTCAGCGAGCAACCACTGCTTCATCGCCGGGGGCATCGGCATTACGGCCTTCCTTGCCCTGATCAAGGGCATGCATATCATCAATTTCAACTACACACTCCACTATGCCGTGCGAAGCTCTGAAGACATCCCCTTCCGAGACCGGCTGGAGCCCCTTGCAAAGAACGTAGTCTTCTACGATAAGTCCAAGGGGCAAAGAATGGACATCAAGAGCATTGTCAAGAACCTCTCGTGGAACAGCCACCTGTATGTTTGCGGACCCAACCGGATGATGGAGGCCGCTCGAGATGCTGTAGAGGAATGCGGCATGCCACCCGATGAAGTCCACTACGAAGCCTTCGCCGCCGACATCTCAGGCGATCCCTTCGAGGTGGAGCTGTCCAACAAGGGCGGGCGCGTGCTCAAGGTCGGCGAGGACGAGAGCTTGCTCGAGGTCCTGAGACGCGAGGCGCCGGACTTTCCATCTAGCTGCGAAGTAGGCAACTGCGGGACTTGCAAGGTCAACGTCAAGGCTGGGCGTGTTGACCACCGGGGAACGGCGTTGATGCCCGAGGAGATGGAGTCGTCGATGCTGGCGTGTGTGAGCCGTGGAGTTGGGTGCATTACCATTGAGATATAGAGTACACACGGAACGGAATGGTGGCAATTTTTCATTGAGCTTCGCATTGATCTGAGCTTTGAAAGCAAGATCCACTGACTGTGGTGCGGTACTTGTATATACAGGTAGTAGACATGGCATCTTTGACACTTGATCAGCATCTCTACATGTACCTGCGAATCCTACAGTTTCGACTAGGTGAACCGGCTGCATCACGGATTCACGTCAAGCATCCAATGTACTGGGACGTGTGCGGACCTGAGGTTCCAACCAACACAACCAAGACACTGCCAAGCACCTTTTGCCGCCCCACACTGAGTCACATGCAACACATGCAAGGGGAAAATCACCTTCACGTGAAACAAAGCACAGCAGTCAATTGTCAAGGAGACGTTTGTAGTATTAGAGTACGTCATCATCTATAGTAGTTGTAAAAGATCAAATTTGTGTCCCATGCCGCCATGCCCAAACGCCCGTGCCAAGATGTGAGGCACCCGTGATTGTAAAAAAAGAGTCGGTACGTGAGCGCATAATCTTACAGCTTGCCAAAGATGGACGTCATGAGGACCTTGGTGACGCGGTAAGGGTCGGCGTTGGAGGCGGGCCGGCGGTCCTCGAAGTAGCCGTAGCCCTTGGCGGCCGTCTCGCGCGGGATGCGGATCGAGGTGCCGCGGTTGGCGACGCCGTAGGTGAACTGCTCGATGGAGCCCGTCTCGTGGGTGCCCGTCAGGCGCAGCTCGTTGTCGTCGCCGTACTCCTTGATGCACTCGACGTGGTGGGGCTCGAGCTTCTTGAGCGCGTCCTCGATGTGCTTCATGCCGCCCTCGACGCGCATCTCCTTGGTGGAGAAGTTGGAGTGCAGGCCCGCGCCGTTCCACTGGCCGCGGATGGGCTTGGGGTGCCACGAGACCTTGACGCCAAAGTCCTCGGCGACGCGGGCGAGGAAGAAGCGCGAGATCCAGAGCTGGTCGCCCACTGGTCGAGGGGTCAGCGCTGCGCAACGACGGTGCCGCGCCGGCGGAGGTGGCAACACTTACTGGCAATGCCCTCGACGGGGCCGACCTGGTACTCCCACTGGCCGGGCATGACCTCGGCGTTGGTGCCGGAGATGGAGATGCCGGCGTACAGGCAGGCCTTGTAGTGGGACTCGACAATGTCGCGCATGACGACCTTGCCGCTGCCGACACCGCAGTAGTAGGGGCCCTGACTTTGCGGGGGTTAGCGAGACGGATCTCTCTCGCGCGCGTTGCTCAGGGGTAGACTCACGGAGCGGGGAAGCCGCCGGTGGGCCAGCCGAAAGGCCGGTCGTCGTGGTCGAGGAGGGTGTATTCTTGCTCGAGGCCGAACCAGGGCTCGTGGTCGGCGTAGGCCTCCATGACCTTGGCGCACTCATGGCGGAAGTTGAACTTGTTGGGGGTGCCGTCGGCGCCCCAGCACTCGGACAGGACGATGATGTTGGGGGAGCCGCGGAAGGGGTCGGGGTAGACGGCGCAGGGGCGCAGGTAGACGTCCGAGTTCTCGCCGGGCGCCTGGTCGGTCGAGGAGCCGTCGAAGTTCCAGACGGGCAGGTCCTCGGCGATGTACTCCTTCTCGTCGAGAGTCTGTCGCGCGAATCGAGTCAGCCAGGACTGCATCACCATCACCGTTCCGCCATACGTCACGACGCAGCGCGCGAGGCCTGCGCGGGTTCCTTGGTGCCGTCACCAGGCCCGGCGAAGGCCGAACCGAGCGCGTCGATTGGCCCGCCGGCGCCGGAGGAGTGGGGCCAGCGTCGCCGGTGCTTGCCAGGGGGGGGGACCCCTGCAGACAGTGGCTGAGCGCGCTGCCAAGGACAGCTGGTGGCGCGCGCAGCAGCACTCGCAGGGCGCGCACCCCGGCTGCAGCCACTGGGAGCCCCGAGGCGCCCCCCGGCGGCGACGGAACAAATCGGGTGGAACCCGCCCTCGCCATCGCGGACGTGTCGTCGATCGGATCAGAGGTCGCCACTCACCCTGGACTTGGATCGGACCTCGCCATGGGCGTCGATCCAGACGTACTCGGCCATGATCTTGCCCTTCTGGTCGAGCTTCATGTACTTGTTGACCTGGAGCCGAAGCGGTCAGCACGCGCGCGCGAGACACGTCGCCCGTCGTCTTGGGATGCGTACCGTCTCCGTCCTGGAGGAGAGGACTGTTTGGGGGGTAGCCTGTGGGACGGTGTTAGCAGCGCTGCTGCAGGCAGGGTCCCTCCCCCAGCGCCTAATCGGGCGGTGGGGGTGGTTTGGGTGGTTGGTGGTACGCACCATGACTGCGGTGGTTTGGGTGCGCAAGCGCAACGACGTCAAAGGAAAAATGCAGGAAGGGAGGACCGGGAGCGAGGATCTCAAGAATGCGAGACGAGGGAGGAAAGCAAGCTGGGTATCAAAGCAGCTGCGATACGCGGAGTGTGGAGGAGTTTATCAGCGGCCTGAGGGCGAGGGCCCGGGGCGGCGAGGGTTTTATGTCTCCGGCCGCGACGAGCCCGTATCTGGTACTTGTGACGGGGTATAGATAAGGCGTTGCAAGGGTGTGGCTCGCTGGTTCCGGCGCGGGCTCGTGAGTGGGCACCGCTGATTGATTCGTGTCATTGGCTTCGCACCACGCCCCATCAGCTCCACGGCCAGGTACTGTACCTCGTCCAAGTCTTCGGCCAGGGCGAGGGCGCGTCAAGGGCGCCTCTCCCACGCCGCGCTCGCTCGGCTGCTGCCCTGAGGAGCATTGCTGCGGGCAGCGGCACGGCGCTCTGGACTGTGCTGCTGTCCCTCCCTCCTACGAGTGCCGCGCCGCTATCAGGGGAGTGCCCCAGCCAGTCGTCCGGCGGCGATTACAACTGCCGCCGTCAGAGTACCTACTAATTATGACTCGCGATATGACTGAAGGTTTACGAGCACTTCCAGGGACCGACCGCCAGGGTCCAGGCCGCGCTGGAGCGACCTATTTCGGGCCCGCGCAGTGTCTCGCCTCCGCTGTCTTGGCTCCACGACGACTCCTCCAGCGTCCAGGCCGCGGGTAGCCACGGCTGCCCGCCTGTCGCAGTGTCGCACCGCAGCGGCCCGGATGCGTGCTGGCCTGGGCAATGGCAAGCCCGTCGGCTCGCCGACGGCGTTGAGTTACGGAGTGCAGGCTCGGGGGGTCGCACGGCGGACGCAGCCAAGCTTCGCGGCCTCGCTGCCGTCGTCGACGCCTGCATGCGGGCGCGCGCAGAGGGAAGAGGCGAGGCGAGTCCGTGGCGGGGTTGCCATGCGACGTCGCGGTGGGGGTTCCTTACGTACGAGCACGGCACTGGGGACTGACGGCATTGTCTCACCCAGCCCAGGTTTTTGGCGTTCCTTACCCGGCGACGTCAGGATCATCATCACCCAGCAGCAGGCGGCACAAACCTGTTTCGCTGGCTGGGCGGTGCCGTCATGCTGGAACCCTCTCATCCGCTTTCTCTGGATCAGATCGCCGTCCCCGAAACCCGGGCGTGGGGATCGCTGGGCCTTGCTCGTAATTCGAGGCACTGGGCGAGGCGGTGCAGGTCCAGCACATGCTATTTTTGCACCTGCGTGCGCCGACGAGGCCCGGCGTGGGCTGGCAGGTACCCCGTAGCGCGCCCTGAATTAAGCTCTGCGGCGCCTAAGGGCGCAGCGAGCGCGCCCCTGGGATCAAAGCCTGGGGGGCGACTCCGCCAGACGGGCGACCTCGCGGCTGGCTGGGCAACCTGCAATGCGCGTAAGCCCTGGCAAGCTGGGAACGTCAGCCCCGGGTGAGACAGCACGCACACGGCTGCTCAGCCTGTCCCAGACATTTCCCTCGTGCGTCGTCTGATATCTGGACGCATCTGTCTTCATCGGGCAAGCGCTTTTCCAATTCGGCACCGTCAGCCATCCTGTGCCGCAAACCGCCTGCTGTCAACCCCAAGGGCTCGACACCTTACTGATCCTCCAGCGCTGAGCCGGTAGAGGTACCTCCAGCGCAACTCCAAGTCCCGTCTGCGCCCCATCCGGAGCGCCACCGAGGAACCGGCGCAGCCAGGCTTATCGTCGCCGCGTGATTGGCCCGCGTCTGCATAATTCCCTTGGCTCACTTTGCGCCGTCACGGACTGGGCGCACCGAAGGACCGAGGGGCGGCGAGAGACGGGGGCCCCGAAATCGCTCACTACGAGTAATACTCGTACTCCTCGTTGCAATTGGGCATCACGGGTGGTCGCGGCGGTGTCGTGAGAATTTGCTACCCGAGGTACAGCACGGCACAGCAACGCTCTGCTGCGCCGGTCGTCGTCGAGAACTGCGTCTGACTGCGTCGGCATGCGCCGCTCGGCCGAGCGTCCCCCGTCGCGCCCTTTCTGCACCGATTGGAATCCACGCGCAAAGGCTCGTCGAGTGACTGTGACTGACAGCCTCGCCTCGGACGCGCCCTCGGGGGCCGTCCCCGGACCTGTCCTGATGAGTCGGCTGGCCCGATCTGCAGAAGCCCCCCGCAAACGGAGGCGGGACCCCGTTGGACCCTTCCGGCTACCACCCCAGGCTCCGCCTTTTCCACCCACCAACCACCTCTGCCCCTATCCGCATTACAACACGAAATGACTCTTGGGATCTGTCGCGCGACAGACTGCCGAGTAGGGTTTCAATTCTGTACCCGCGCCGCTCCAGGCGGCTGTTGCCACTCGCGGGCCGAGGGAGCTGCGCGATATGCCACTTCACACGTGGACTGATTCACTGGGGACTTCTAATCGGGCGCGTCTGATTTGTCGCGACCCCGGAATCCAGCGCCATTCGAGCCATCTTCGTACGAGCGCGTGATGTGCATCGTACTGTACTGTACTCCGTACGTGCGCGACTTTCCCCGGATAGAGTTATTTTATTTCCTGTGACATTAAACCCGGGGAATTATGCGCCCCATGCGCCGAGGGACGAGGCCGGCCATCGGAGGCCCCATTGACATTGACCGCCTCGGGCAAATTTTACCCACGTCACCCTCTGTCTGTGTACAACGTAGTCCTGCGCTGTGCGTGGTGCCGGCCGCGAAATGCAGCCTCGCCAGGAAAAAA
>JALHCF010000033.1:0-72167 GCA_024341135.1 Tolypocladium album | reverse complement strand
CACAAGAGAACCCACACGGGAGAGCGGCCTTTTGCTTGCGACTGGCCCGGCTGTGAATACGCGACCACGAAAGCAGACACCTTGGCCAGACACAAGAGAACCCATACGGGAGAGCGGCCCTTTGCTTGCGACTGGCCGGGCTGTGAATACGCGTCGGCGGACCCAAGCATGTTGAAAAGACACAAAAAGACGCATAACGGGGGGGCGAAATACCCTTGTGATCAGCTAGGTTGCGATATGGTATTCTCTCGGGCTGACGTTCGAACGAGGCATAAGGACAGAAAACATCCGGGCTGGAGGGATCGGCTATGAGGTTGATTGAAGCAGTAGCTAGGGCCTGTCTCGGAGATAATAAGAGAGTTCCGTCGGGCGTCTGCATGTGCCCAAAACTGACTGTGAATTTGCTACTTAGAGAGCGAGAAACGTTTGCCAAATGACGGGCGCCGCAAAATACACGTCGACAACCCTGGTGTCATGATAAGTAGGTACGATATTATGGAGCGAAATGGTACGCCGATAAACAGTGGCCAGGGAGAAGAAACAGGTGGAACATCGCAGGCTGGCGGATGTTTTCATAGCTCAGATCACAGCCTGTTACGGAAACGGTACGCGTGCAGCAACCTGTCGTATTTCCCTGGATATGTGTCCATGACAGCGGCTGATCCATGTCAAATCATTTGAGGTACGGTTCAGATGGACTTGGCACGGTTGGGAATGCCAGTGTCGGGGTAAACCTGCTTGAGGACGTTGACGAAGAGGTGCCGCCGTTGTTCGTGGTGCCTCGGTCAGAATTATGGGGGCATTCCAGGAGCGAGGGCAGCGACGTCGCGGGCACTGCGCCGGGAGAAGACGAGCGAGACGAAGCGGCAAAGCGGTGACAGACGCGGGCGCGTCCTCGTCGAGAGGCGTCGGTGACCGTCGATGCCGTGCAGGCCAAGACCTTTCATTCGCGTCCCCCTACTAATTACCGCGAATGTGGTGCTGTAGTCCTATTGTACATTGTCGCCCCCTGATTCCTGGCTATTCTTGGCGAACTCTATCCTGGCGTCCTTCACTCCTTGTGCGCGGGAGAAGATCCGTATACGTCCCAAGACCTACGGCGAAGCTCAGTGGCATCGGTGATGCGGCAGTCGAAGGTCGGCGCTTCGCCGTCGTCGATCGCCGGCACTGCGGCAGGGCGAACGGCCCACGGCTGTCCGTTATGCGAGAGCTTCGAAGCTACGGGACAAGCGTCGCCAAATGCAGGTCGGTCGATGGGCGCGCGGGCGGCGATGGTGGGGAACGGGCGACCGATGGTCCACTTGCCGTCGATAACGTTGGCCTCGTGGTGCTGCACTGCGGCCGTCAGGTGGGCCAGGGCCGCGTCGTAGTCTCGGAGCACCGCGTGCTCCTTAACGCCATGCCAAAGCTTGCTCACGGTCACATCGCCGGCGTCGACGAGGTGCATTGCGAAGTCAAACCGGCCAACGAGGCCGGGGGAAATACCAGAAACCGCCATAACATCGGAGAGGAGCGTAGGCGCGCCAACCATGTCGTAGAATCCCGCGACGAAGCGGCCAAACGTGAGGGCGACGTCGCGGTCGGCGAAGACCATGAACTCGTTACCCGAGTATAGAGTAAAAAACTCGGTCATAACGCTATCCCTATCGGCAAAGCAGTCGGTAACGATAGTCGGGGTACGAGGAATGATCGCCCGGGCGTCTGCGTCGGCGAGCTGAAACTCCCGAGCCGAGGACGGGCCTGGCTGCTGGAGGTTGCGGAGGAATCCGGCCAGGCGGCTGGCGCGACGGGTCGACTGAGCAGGAGAGTCGACGGGTGCCGGGGTACCGGTTTCGGAAAACAGGCGACGGCTAACGGTCTCGTCGCCACGCGCCATGTCGCCAGTCGGTGGGCGGCGAGGCGTTTCCATGATCGCACCGCGGCCAAAGGTAGGGGTAGAGTCGGCGGCGCCCTCGGCCTCGGCGTTGACAGCAGCCTGGAATGACTCGGTATACTTGCGCACGCCGTCGACGCCGCCCACGAAGTCGATGATGCGGCGAACCTCCTCCCAACCGGCTTCGTCCATATTACCCTTGGCCGCCAGGTCCAACGCGTCGATCATGGCGGCAGCAATATTGGAGATACCCAGGGCATTGGCCATCGGCTGGCCCTCGATCCAGTGGAGATTTCCATTGGCCGCTTCGAAGGAGTTGGGTAGTTCGGCCTGGGTGCGGACGGCGCGCTGGGGGGTGGTGGAGTTCTGGCGGCCGCGTGCCTGCGACTGTCGGCGGTTGGAGGTAGGCTGGGGCAAGAAACGGCCGTCCTGGCCACGCTGCTGCTGACCGGGCATGGTGGTGTGATGAGGAGTGGAAGGCAGTGGACGGGGACGCTGAGGAGTAGCGGCGACGGTGGCCGCGGAAAGGGGTGCAGAGATGTGCGTGCGCGACGTGTAAACACCCGCGTCGACAGAGCCGTTGCGCGGATCGTAACCCTCTTGGATGGCGGCGTCCTGATATTCGTGGTACCGGACGGCGTTATGCTCTTTCCAGGTAGTCCAACTGCGGCACACGCTCTTCAGGTGACGTTCGAGGGAAGCTTCGTTGCCGTACAGTTGTAGGGCGCGAAGGTATCCAGCGAACTCAAGACGCGGTGGTTGACGGGAAATTTGCTCAGTAAAGAGACGCCGGAAAGTGTCGTCTTTGCTTGGGTAAAGTGCAGTAGAAACAGGCACGCTGAACGAAACCACGTCGGCCATGAGCCACGGAAAGAAAGTGCGGGAGTTTGTAGGGGATTTCGAGGGCAAGATGCGATGCGTTCGAGGGGAAATGAAGAAGGTAGTTGAGCGAGAAAAGAAGATAAATGAGAACGCGTTCTAAAGAGAAAGTAAACAAGGGGGACATGTGCGGTCGCCCAGTGACTGGGGCCCTGCGTGAGCAAACGCCCGTCGACGCCGACTCTCCTCCCAAACAATCACCCTCCTCTCCTCTTAGAGAGAACTCTTTACATTATTTACGAGTCCTTTTAATTGTTGATCGAGACTCTAGCCAGTGGGCAGTAGTGGTGTAGATGGCCACGGCTGCCTCCGAGGAGACGTAGGGGCCGTCCTTCGTGTGGTTGTGCTGCCTCTCCTGTTCTGCCTTGAGCCATAGTCTTGTCCACGGTCGCTCCACGTCAGATTCGCTCGCTATTGTAGTACGTCACGGGGATCCACCAGTCTGCCTTGGACTTGACATATCGCAGGATGATGTTCTCGATCGGGGCCGGCAATCCAAGTACCTTCCACGAAATACTGCTCTTCTAGCATCGCCAGGCCTCGGACAAGTGTTGCAACACGGCGTTGACCTTGTTCTACTGGATGCCCTCTGGCATTATGTCCAAAAGGTCGGCCATGACCGAAGCACGAACGTAGCCGGAGGCCGAAGTGGGACTCGACTGGCTACTTCGTCACGGTCTTGGCAACGCCCTTGCTATGTCGACCCTCGAACTGACGCGAGAGCAGGTTTCCGAGCTATCGCTCGAGTAGCGGGATGATGCCTCGCATAAAGAATAGCCACACCCTCCACGCCGGGGCCCAGAAGCCGCAACTAGGGCCCTTGCCGACGGGACCAGCGTTGAATTGAAAGGATAAGGCGCCCACTACAGCTCGATGGTAGACGAGGTGTCTTCGTTCTCAAGGTCCTCGTCAAGGAAGGGCTCGAGTCTGGCAGGCATTTCGAACGCCTCGTCTTCGTACAGCTCCATCTGGATGGGCTCGACGTCTTCGGTGTTCTCGGACCACGACAGCGGCGGCTCTTCGTCGTCGAACGGCGGGAAGCACATGCGCTTGAACAATCTTCGGTCGGCCTTTTCTTTTCGCATAAACGAAATATCCACATCGTTGCCTACTGCGCGAAGAACACGGGCTCGATGACTCGCGGGTCCCTTCCCCACGGGACGGACGGTGCCGTCTCGTCGGTCAAAGAGCCCTTCCGCAAAAGTTGCCCCGAAGAGGTGTCACCGCACAACCCGTACCAGGCACCCGAGGTGCTCATGTCGTCGTACGCTGACTTTGGCGCCCCTGACGATGTCAGCGTACTCGGAAACGGAACCGTCTTTGCATCTTCGGACAGCCTTGTGCGCGGTGCCGTGGATGCCTGGGCGTAGCACCAGCAGCTGGTGCTCCGACCCGATGTGGTGTGGTTTGAAGTGCTTGCGCAGCTCAACATCTATATGGCCATGCACGCTGAGGAGTTGCGATACCTCTTCGTCGACTTTGCAAACAAGCGCGAAATCCAGGTGCGCCGGTTCACGAGGCGCGAAGTCATCGGGGCGTTCGGCGGCGTGATCCAGAAGCGCGTCAAGACGGACTGGCTGCTGGGCTAGATCACGCCGGGCTTCAGCACGACGACGCCAGCGGACAATCTTACAGCGACGGTGCTCATGATGGGGCTCGTGTAGCAGTATTTCGAGTTCTCAGGCGGCATCATCTACGGGCTGCCGTCGTGCAGCTGCTGGGTGAGCGTCGCGACTAGGCTCGCCTCGTGAGCAAGCTGGACCGACTGGGTGAGTTCGGACCCGAGGCAAAGGACTACGCAAACAAGCTGCGGCCCATCTTCAAGCGCTTTGTGCAGACGTGGGACGAGCCCGAGAGCGACGAGGTGCGCGCCTTCTGAACGCAAATTGTGCGCGCGGACCATGCGGATTTGGGACAAGGGAATACGCCATCTCGGGCTGGATCACGGGCTTCTTTCACTGGAGGGCGGACGGCGAGCTACGCGTCCCCAAGAATGAGCGGCCGATTCAGCACGAGACGACGCTCGACGGCGTCGGATCTCGTTGACGAGGGTCAAATAGCCGTTGACGTGGCACAGGACCTTGACCTCGCGCGCCGACTCCCAGGGCATGGGCATGTTCTCGGGGAGCTTCATCACCGCATGCGGCAAAACTTGAGCGCGCCTAGGTAGCTCCGCTTATCGTTAGTGTACTTCTTCTGGAAACGTCGCCGATGTCATGATGCTTACGATGTAGAAGGCAGACGGCGCTTCGCACAGCTTGCCAGGTCGATGGCTGCACGCCTGGCGCGCGTATCTCAACGCGCATGAACCCTCCGCCTGCCCTGTCGGTGACTTGAATCGCGTGAAGACTTTGGGCGGCGACTCTTTGCCGATAAAGGACGAGGCGGTCTCGTGAGAACGCACGCGACGACCAGAGCGGTGTTGATGGAGAAGGCAAGCAAGGGGCGCTACCACGGCCCGTGCCCTCCGCCGTCTCCGCACGCTTGCGAGCGTGCCAAGCGCACCCTGTCCTCGTCTGCCCAGACGTCCATCGAGATGGAGTCTCTATTCGAGGGCATTGACTTCTACACCTCCATCACCCGTGCCCGTTTCGAGTAGCTGTGCCAGGACCAAACGCGCGGAATGCCCCGCTCCCTAAAAGCAAGACATACCTTAGGTAGTCAGCTGCACTCCGTAGGTACTCTTGTTAAATTTGGGTACTACGGAGTTCTTGTCATACTCTTTGTGCAGCGAATATGCGGCCATCGGCCATGGGCACGTCCAGCTGGTTCTCGTGTTGCACTTCGTCTTATCTCGGAGCAGGGCCCGCGACAGCGCCGCCGTCACCCCTAGACTGGACCGCGATTTCTAACCCATGCGCCGCCGGGGCCGACGCACGACTTCACATCAGCCAGGTCACGTCAACTTGGACCATCATAGACTGGCAAAATGATTTGACTATCCGCTACTCTACCGATAGCAGCCAGAAGCTCATCGACATCGAAGATAAGCGCCAGCTCGCCGTCTTCATAGAGAAGCGTACGGGTACTCAGGTCCCTACGGAGTACTTGTAGCGACCCCATCGGCGACGAGTCTACGGGCGACCGGCAGAGGGCAGAAGAAAGACATTTCCCCCACACCGGAGCGCGATTGTACGAGGATTTCCGACCTGATTCGCCGAGCGGGACCGGTAGAAGAAGGGTCAATCCGCGTACCTGTCCGGGGTATTCTAACGGGGTATTCTAAGGGCGCCCTGTGCGGAAATGACCGCGTCATCCCCCGGCGAGGCTCTCCCGGGGAAACTCTGGGCATTTCTTACCGCGCACTCGACCGTCGATACGCAATACCGTATTGTCCTCCGCCCCTCCCTCCTCTTCGAGCCTCCGTATAGCGACCTAAGCTTTAGTAGTAGCGCGTAGACGTGGCTATAAGTGGGCGTCGACCTGGTTCGAGGATGCCGAGCTTTGGTCGCTTGAGTAAGCTTAGCAACCGGCGAATGCTACGCCGTCCATTTCAAAGTCGGCTCTACCCAGCTACCCTACATCCGTTCTCGACATTGCAGCTCAAAGTTTGCTTCGTCCCAGACGACACGAAGCGGGCGTATTGCTCGTGCACGATCAACACGTGAGAGTTAAACTTTCTACCGACAGGCTTTGGGATTGTTCTATACGAACGTTGAGACGTAACATCCTCCCGGGCGACTGGATTATTGAGTATGGGCACGTGCTTGCTCTGCCTTGTGCCTGCTCTCTGCTTTTTCTGTGCTTCCACGAAATACCTCCAATTAACTACTGTAATTACAAGTAGGATGGCAAGCAGGATACCCAAACCCTGTCTCGTGTCAAGGACCGGTTATCCTTGGAAGACGCACAATGACGGATAGTTTAATAGTCTCTGGGGCGTTTAAACGTGGCTGTGTCGTGTCGTGCCACTAGCTCATACGCCTGCATGTACCGTACAGTATGCGGCAGCACATCCCGTCGTGGCCGTTGCATCCACGCGGTTTCCGTGTGCCATGGCCTAGTTGAATCCGGCCCAGGCAGAATCAAATAAATACCTGCCTTACTCGAACGAGTACAATCGTTTCGTCCGATGAAAGGAGCGGCTCCACTGCCTTGGAGTCGAACAGGAATAGCACTGAGACGTGCTTGCTCGTGGACCTCCCCACCCCAGACCCATCTCACCCCAGTTCGAGCCGTATGTTCGACGGTGAGGATGGCCTTTGCCTCTCCTGGCAAGTCGTTTACCGGAGCTACCGTACGAGAAGAGCAGCTCTCCAACCAACGCTGCCGGGCCAATTGTCTCGCAGCGTGAGGCCAGCAGTGCCCTGTCATCGTGCTGCGCGTTCACTCTCATCCCGTCCTTCAGCCCAGCTAATATTAACCTAAGGTAAGCCCCCCGACCTGCCCACCGCTCGCTAGTCCTCACCATCCCCCCTGAGCGCGCGCGAGCCCATTTGCGGGTAGGACGGCGCGCCTGACTTGGTTGCCGATATTGGCGCTCGACGCACCGTGGATACCGGCTTTGCTTCTTCGGAAACTCAGCTGCGCCTTGCAACTTGTACTCACACAAACGACGGCGTCCCAACCACGCTCGCACCTCGTGCTCGTCAGCAGCTGCGCCGAAACCGTCCGAGGAACGCCTGCACAGCCCCGTCGCGGCCCTCCCGGAGAGCCTCCTGGGTATTGGGCCTGGGTCCAGCACGCGCTTCGCGAAACGGCTCGTCGCGGGCTGTTGAGGGGTTCCCGAGGAAGAGACGAGAGCATTCAGGTTGTCTGGCGGCGCCGAGGCGCAACGACTCGTCGCCTTGCCCTCCGCCCCTCCCTCCTCTTCGAGCCTCCGTGCGGCGACCCAAGCTTCAGCAGCAGCGCGCAGACGTGGCCGCAAGTGGGCGTCGACCTGGTGCGAGGATGCCGAGCTTTGGTCGCTTGAAGCACAGCAACCGCTCGCAGCACGCGATAGCTGACACACCGCTGTCTGCCGTCTCGCCTCTGTCCGTGTCCGGAGCTGCAAATAGCGGTGCAGGCCAGGCCGACGCGCCTACAGACCCTCCCCAATCAACCGTGGCCCAGAGCTCCAGTGATTTTGTCGTCGCGCAACCTCACCCTCACCTCTACAACCCACAGTCGGCTCCCTCGCCGCTGCAGATCCCTCCCGGCGTCAGTGTCGGCAGCTCGCCTGTGTTCCAGCAGCCGCCGCAGACGCCCGTCGAATTTGCTGACGCCGTCAGCCGCTCGCAGAGCCAACGCTTTGTCCAGCAGGCACCGCCCCTCCACACCCACGCACCTCAACACTACGGCATCGCCTCGGGCTCGGCCGGCTCCATTGACGACCTCCCTAGCACCGGCCAGCAGGCGTCGCCGCTTGCTCCAAACGCCCCCGAGAAGCGATCGGCGCGGAAGCTCATTAAGGGGATCTTCACATCTGGACGAAGCTCAGACACTCCACAACAGCAGCAATCCCCGCACCTCCAAGGTCACGTCCCTCAAGGCTCCTACGACAACACCGCTGGGCTCGCTCGCAGGCCATCAAAGAGGGTGAGCAGCACCCCCGCCATCAAGACGCCCTCGTCCCAGCCGATGCAACAGCTACCCGACGGCTCATGTGGCCACCAGCCGCCGTCTCCTGCGCAACGCCTGGGCGAGGGCGACGAGAACCCCAACTATGCTCAAGACTCTAACTTGTCACTTCCGCCGCAGCACTCCCGAATTTCTCTCGCCAATACCACGATCCGCCAGATCGCCGGCGAACATCTCGAGCCGTCGGCTTACGGCGAAGAAGAGCTAGAACTCTACCACCCACCCCCTGCCCAGCAACAAACAACTCCGCAACAGCAGCCGCTGCAGCGTCAGGGAACGCTACACATCCAGAACCACCAACCTCGTTACGACTCCCAGCAGCAGCAGCAATCGCAGTATCCCAACTCTTCACAAGGTTCCTTACCCCCAGGCACCGAGCCACATATCGTCGCAAGCCATCTGGGTGCCGGGCCTCAACAGCAGCAAAACCCGGAGACCATCTCTCAGCTTTCGCACGAGTCGCCCATCACTGACCCGGATCAGAGATCGGCGGCCGTCCAGCAGCAGTCAGCCCAGCCGTCGCCTGCTATTCACTACTCGACCACTCAAGCTCAAGACACGGCGTCTGCCACCCCCAAGCCCCCTCCAATTCAGACCTCCAACATCCAGACCCAGCATCAACCGGCGATGGCTCCACTCGGAGGAGCACCGCCGTCAAACCGTCGCGGAGACTCCGAAAAGGGCCTTCGAGGTCAGGTCGAACCGCCGCTCGGACCTCCCCCGGGATACCGCCAGGGCAGCATATCTACCATGAGTGCGATGAGCCCCCTCCCGCCCCCAACCGGTGGCCCCCAAAACCCCGCCTTTCGAGGTGATCGGATGTCGCAGTATGAGGGACCAGGTGGTATCGATCAAGGCCGAAACAGCCCCCAGCCGCCAAACCCTGACCGCGATGCCGAGGGCGAGAAGCAATTCAAGGACCTGCGTAAGTCTACCCTGCTACGAGTAGCGGATTCGCTTCGTTGCTGATCGTCATGCAGTCACCAAGTACAAGAACGTGAAGCGCCTTTACTTTGATGGCAAATCGCAGATCGAGCAGCTTACCGGCCAGGTGGAACAGCTGCAAAATGCTGTTGCCAATCAACGCATGTCCCAGTCGCGCACTGCGTGGGATGACAACGAGTACACGACCAGATTCAACCGACTCAATGGCGCAATCAACAACTTGGCGTTCAACATCCGGAAAGACTGGCGTAGCCTGCCTCAATGGCTCGAGAGCTACGCCAGCGCGGATGCGCTCAAGACGGGCAAGCAAGAGATGACGGCGGTCGGCAGAGCCATTGTTGTGAGGTGGCTGGTGGATGAGGTCTTCGACAAGTGCTTCCACCCAGGCTTGGACCCGCAACTCAGCTCGCAACTGAAGGAGATTGAGCTCAGCATCCGGGGAAACGCCTACACGATGCAAAGCCAGGCAGAATTCGACGCGCTGACGACCAAGATTGTAAACTGGAGGATGGCGACGCTGGATGGACTGCAGGGGAAGCTCAACTCGTCTGCGACGGGCGACAACCGGGCGATGTTGACGAGCAAGGCGACGACGAACCTGACGGCGTACCTGTATCAGCACCTGTGCACCCCGCCTCCCCCCGGGGTGGAGGGCAGCACGTCGATGATTGCGGAGCTGGCCGTGGCCATCGCGTCGAACCTGCCCCTGGAAAGTCGGGACGTGGCGCTCATGTATCCCCTGCCCGGGGATCCGGTGCAGCCTCACCTGATGGAGGTTGAAAAGACGGGGCTGCCGACGCTGGATTCGCAGAAGGGCGAGGTGGAAGCGAACGAGGACGACGATGAGGCGGAGAATGACAAGGACAAGAACGGGAAGACGCGGGGAGACAAGGCCAAAGCCGGTACGTCTACGAGCAAGCCCAGCGGCAGGAAAGGCACCGCGGCTTCAACAGTGGGTTTGAGAATTGCTGACAGAGGAACTTCTCCAGGACCCCCCAAAGACGCCAGCAAGGTGCGGTTTGCCGGATTCGTGGCGCTTGAAGTAAGAGGACGCCAGGTTCTGGTGAAGGCACCGGTCTGGACTCTCTGAATACTAGGCCAACGGGAGAAGGGGCGATTGAGTCTGGCGAGCAAGATTTAGAGTGCGAGTTGTGTGAGCCATTATTGCGAGGCCGTTCTATTCACAAGGAGGAGCGATTTGATACCAGATTCAGGTAGCACGGAGAGGAAAGGCTTGGCCTGTGAGTGAAAGGGGCTAGCATGTTGCATGTATGACAGGGTTTTGGCATAAGATGCAAGGCGTTGTGCCGCATAGACGCATGGTTGTCCGATGCAGAAGACGGGCGGGGGGCATTTGCTATTTAGAGGAATCGACAGATGGCGGCTGTTCCCCGTCTTCCTTCGTGGGTGCTTCGGGGAACGAACGACAGTCGTCTGAAACTCGCCCGACCAACTTGCGAGGAGAAGCTGTGTGACTAATGGCCAAGGTTGAGCGACGAGACCCATTGGGCGTGCGGCAGGGCTGAATACAGCGTACATACTCATACATGCACGTCGCGACGGGCCGTGCTGCGAGGAGTCACACAGGACGACAGGGTTACGAGGTGACGGTGGCGACGGCACGCAAATTTGGCGTATTGAGTCACACCTCGACTCGCAAGCCTGCGGGTCAAGACAGCGGGCATGGCTTACGCACCGCGCCGGAGACCAGCTTGCTTGCCAACTAGACTAGGGTAGGAAGCTTGATGACTCCTTTCTCAGGCATCTCGAGGATCGACCAAGCGCCAGTGTTGTCCGTCGGCTGATGACGAGGAATGAGGGAGAGAGCCCAGGGCTCGACTCCACTGGCTTCGCCGCTCCCGTCGCGGAAGGGACCCAGCGCCTCTGCGCCCGCAAGGTTACCTATCACCTCAAGGTGCCTAGGGTGAGGAACAGCGCTAGCGTACATAAACCCACCTCCGTCCAAGAAAAAAATCAGCTTCCCGAATCAAGCATACATACCTGCACTCGACACTCACCAGCGCACCACCTCCCCGACTCGCACCGTCGCAACACCTCCCCCCAACCACTCCCCGAACCACACGCAGAGCAATTCACCAAGAACATCCTCGAAAATGGCTGTGCGAGCTCAGTTTGAGAACTCGAACGAGTAGGTTCCCCTTCGCCCCGAGGCCCCGCGGGCGTCCGTGGACCCCGCCCCCGCCATTTCTGCTGCGAGCATCGCGACGCACCAGAGTATCCGGGAACGCTTCGACGGCTGACTCGGCTTCGCAGGGTCGGCGTCTTCTCGACGCTTACAAACTCATATGCCCTGGTGGCCCTCGGTGCCAGCGAGAACTTCTACAGGTTAGTCGCCCTGCTCCGAGCCAGCGCTCCCCAAAAGCTGACCGCCTCGGAACAGTGTCTTCGAGGCTGAGCTCCAAGACATCGTGCCCACGGTCCGGACGACCATCGCCGGCACTCGCATCATTGGCCGTCTCACTGCCGGCAACCGAAAGGGTCTCCTCGTGCCCACGTCCACCACCGACCAGGAGCTGCAGCACCTGCGCAACTCCCTCCCCGACTCGGTGCGCATCCAGCGCATCGAGGAGCGCCTCTCGGCCCTCGGAAACGTCATTGCCACCAACGACCACATCGCCCTCATCCACCCCGACCTCGAGCGCGAGACGGAGGAGATCATCGCCGACGTCCTCGGCGTCGAGGTGTTCCGCCAGACCATCGCCGACAACGTCCTCGTCGGAAGCTACATGAGCCTGTCCAACCAGGGCGGCCTCGTCCACCCCAAGACGAGCATCCAGGACCAGGACGAGCTGTCGAGCTTGCTGCAGGTGCCGCTGGTCGCCGGCAGCGTCAACCGCGGAAGCAACGTCGTTGGCGCCGGCATGGTCGTCAACGACTGGCTGGCCGTCACCGGCCTCGACACAACCGCCACGGAGCTGAGCGTCATCGAGAGCGTCTTCCGACTGGGCGAGGGCCAAGGTCCCAGCAACATCAACACGAGCATGAAAGACACCATGGTGGAGAGTTTCTACTAAACGCGTACGCATGGGTTGCTGTCTTTCGCTGCTTGCTTGTCTGATTTGCGCACGGGGCCCGGTGTTGGGATTTTTTTTATCATCACTTGCATTTTTCTCACGTTTGCCATGTCTACCCTGCTTACCCCTCGGGGATGGTAGGGCGCTATGTTCAGCAAGACGTAGAGACGAGAAAGCTGGAGGCGGCGCGGAGACTGCCATGGACGAGTATCTCCGGGGCCGCTGGGTTCTGCATGGGCGGCGTTCTTCATATGACGACTCTAAACCAGGATATCTGGCTGATTCAGGCGGGGGGTGTGTTCGCAAGACGACGACTCATTGTATTATTGCCAATACCCCAAGGGGACGCCCGAATTGAAGAGGCCAGTGTGGAATAAGCAGTTGGCCTAGTAGTCCTCAATGTTGTGCGTGACGTGGTGTGAGCTCCTTAATGACCATCTATGGGTCAATTGATTTGACTCTACTCGTATTTCTCGGGAGCAACTCTGCCTGTTCTCAGTACTCATCCATGTCGTACAGACCTGCTTGGACAAAATGCATCGTGGGCCGAGAGCCAAGGCGAGGGGTCTGCGAAGCACCTTCACCGCCTGCTCTTCCTAGCCGGAGTGCCCCTCAATCCGGCCCTGCCAGCGGCAAAACCCCAAATGTCCATCATCTCGTCTCTCCACGTGAACATATCGGTTTCCGATTCGAACATCTTCCCGCGAAGCAGTGGCAGAGCCGCCTCCCTGCAACCGACACGGGCCCACCATGTCTCCCACGGAGAACAGGCCCGCTCATCTCGAGCCCTCGGAGCTTGGCACCAAGGAGTAGTACGATCCCCTGTCCACTTGCAATTGCGACGTCCCGTCTACAGGCCGACCGCTCGCGCGCGAGAGAAGCTCTGTTTGGCTAACGCTCCTATTCGCAACACGCGCAGCTGGGACAAGCTCTACACGAATGAGCTCTCCAACCACGCCGCCGACCCCTCCGACATCGGCACCGTCTGGTTCGACGACTCGGACGCCGAGGCCAAGATGGTCGACTTCCTGGGCGGCCTCGCCGACGACGGCGCCCTCGACCGGGCCGCGACGTCGCTGCTCGACCTGGGCTGCGGCAACGGCTCGCTGCTCTTCGCGCTGCGCGACGACGACTGGGCGGGCCGCGCGCTCGGCGTCGACTACAGCCCGCAGAGCGTCGCGCTGGCGCGCCAGGTCGCCGCCTCCAAGGACGCGGCCGTCGAGTTCCGCGAATGGGACATCATCGGCGGGCCCGTGGACGCGGTGCTGCTCGGCGGCGACGACGACGCGCAGGGCCTGAAGCGCTGGGACGTGGTCCTCGACAAGGGCACCTTCGACGCCATCAGCCTGTCCGACGAGCGCGACGCCCAGGGCCGCCGCCTGTGCGAGGCCTACCGCGGGCGCGTCGTCGCTCTGCTCCGCCCCGGCGGGCTCTTCCTCGTCACGAGCTGCAACTGGACCGAGGAGGAGCTGACGGCGTGGTTCGTGCGCGGCGCGGCGGCTGGTGGTGGTGGCGACGACGACGGCGGCGCGTTCGAGGTTGCCGGCAAGGTGCAGTACCGGACCTTCAGCTTCGGCGGCGCCAAGGGGCAGACCATCAGCACCATGTGCTTCAAGAGGCTATGACGTGACTTGTTGGGTCGGAGGAGAAGAGGACGGAGGAGGAAGAAATAGACACGGGCAAGTAAATGTACAGCGATACCCTTCCAGCACAATTTTGGAAAATAGAAATGGGATTAAAGACAGGTGCTTCATCACTTGCCCCCCAACGGCAGCAAGCGTCTGGAGAACCAATCTTTCCTAGCCGGCCCGATGCGGCGGCCACCCATGCTTCGAATTCCCGCTTCTTGCTTTCCGATGTGCTTTCACGTGTCTGGTAGGTGGAGGACAAGTTCAAAGATGTGCCTGACTCTTCTCATTCTACACTTCGATTGGACCAGAAAGTTCTCGAAATGATGCCACCGGAAGAAAGTAACAGACGAGAAAGTACATGTTGCCTTGTCTAGTCGTGGCAATAGATAATTGCTTCATTACGTATCTCTTCACTTTTCTCTGCCTCTCTTCTATGGTGACGTGCTCATCGGCTCCCCACCCGTCGCGGATCCCGTCGCCTCCAGCGCCGCGGTCGTCGCAAAGTAACGGACGTCCACATCGTCGTCCTTCTGCAGCTTGCCCAGGTTCGGCAGGACCCGCTGCTGGATCAGCTCGTTGCCCCGCGGGGATGGGGTGATCTCGGCGCTGTCCTTCTCCAACGAGTGCAGCGTACCCTCCTCCGGCAGGCGGCGCAGGGCGTTGATGAGAACCGAATACGTCTTGGCCACGTTGAATCGGATGTTGGGGATGTCGTCGTCGACCATCTTGTCGAGCATGGGCAATATCGACTCAGCAATCACATCCATGCTGACCACTGTCGCCAGTGTCTGTCGGTCCTGTTAGCTACGGCGCAAGACAAATCGTTCAACGGAGCTCAACTGACCGAGATAGCAAAGCAGGTAGTCATCCTGTAGAGGTAGTTGGGGTGGCTGCCCATGCCCATGACCTTGGGGATGATCTGCGAGCTGGCCCACTCCACACCAAACACCTCGGTCAGCTTCTTCAGGTTGTGTGTGGCGGCCTCTCGGATGGAGAAGACGGTGTCTCCAAGCCAGCCCATGCACAGGTCGCTGAGCTTCTCGTCGAAGAACTGGACGCCTAGCTGACTGGCCAGGAGGGGAATGTACTCGATGATGGCCAGTCGCACTCTCCACTGCTTGTCCTCTGCCAACTGCACGATGGCCGGCAGCAGAGATTGTGAGAGGAGATCGATGCCGATCACTGAGGCTCGTTAGCCTGTATTCCCTGCATTTGCCGAACTCAAAGCATACCTTGGTTGACCAGCTCAAGTTTCGAGATGATGTGGAGTCTAACCTCCGGGAACTCGTCCTTGAGCATCTGGAGGAACATGGGCAGAAGATGATCAATAGTCCTGTGCCGCGGGTGGTAAGCTTAGAGGCCAACGGTATGATCGGACAGAGGTAGCACTTACTCTTGCTTGCCAAGAATGGGAGCCAATCCGCTGATCTGGGTCCCGAGGGCTGCCCGGACGTGTTGGGAGGTGTCCGACACGAGGTCCTCGATGCTGCCCATAATGTCGTTGAGGAGAGTGGTTCGGTCGACGAGAGCGCAGAAGCCGGGGATTTGACCGGCGATGGCCGTCCGAACCTCGGCCTCGTTGTCCTTGAGAAGCTTGACGAACGCCGGCACCAAATCCCTCGAAACAACCTCCTCATCGACCGCCTTCGCAATCTGCAGCGCAGCGTTAGCATTTTGACGTGGTAGCCTCGCATGGGTGTCGAGCCGTACCTTTTCAAACCGATCAGCGATCATGTAACGAACCCTCCAGCTCTTGTCCTCTATCAGGTTGCGCAGCGACGTCAGCAGCACGCCATGGCTGGACTGCTGCTCCTTCGGGACAACCTCCGCAATGGAGATGAGGATTTCGACGGTGAGTAATCGGACGCTGTCCTGGTCATCTTGAACGAGGTGCTGAAAGAGGGGTATCATTTCGTCAATGACGATCGCGGCTGGCATCTCCTTGACGAACTTTGCAAGGTTGGTGGCGGCCTGGCGGCGGACCATGGGCGTCTCGTCGTGCACCAGGAGCCCAAACTGCTGACGGAGCTGTTCTTGGACGGGCGGAGAGACCTTCTTGTAGGGTGTGGTGAAGAGGCCGCATCCAGAAACCTTGGACGTGAACCAATCTGCTTTCGAGAGTCGGATTGTGAGGGGGATGAAGTATTCCTCGACCTGCTGGGGTGAGAGACTTTCGCAAATCTTGTTGAGCGATTCGACAGCCTTATCAAGGGTCAGCAAGACGCCATTGCTTCCACGAGTTGGGCGCTGGCAGGCGGAGGTCTCACCTTGTCGCGCACGACTGGCTCCTCGATGGCGGCCAGGTTCTCCAGAGGCGACAGCAGGACGTGGCCCCATTGAGATCCTCCGACGTACTCGATGAAGCTACCGAGCTCCTCGCTCAGAGCAACCAAGACCTCGTCTTCATCCTCGACCGACTCTGCAACGCCACGTTAGGAGCCTATTCATCAGCGGACGAGTGGGCAGCGGGGATACTGACCATCGAGGAAGGGAATGAGCTCCTCTCTTGTGCGCTCGGCACCGAGGGCAAGGGCGATGGTCGAGAGGCGATGGATGGCGTTGAGGCGAAGCAAGACATCGTCGTGCTGGACGAGCCAAGGTTAGCAAACGCCAAGGGCCAAAACAGGACGCAGGGCAGGCAAGGCGTTACCTTCAGCTCGTCGATGAGGACTGCGATCGGATACAGCTCATCGTTGGCGTTGGGCGCGTCAGCCATGGCGAGAGACAGCACGCAGCTCGAGGACCGTCAGGGTGATACGCAAGGCGGTGTCGACTCGGGGAAGGGCGGTAGAGGGGAATGAAGGGCTGGGGCGTGGTTTCAACTGCAGCAGCCGCGGCGGTGGATTCGCGTGGGTGCGGGTGATGCAATCAATGGCCTGGCGCACAGCAGAAACACAACAGCCTGGCTGTCGATGCGGCAAGCAGCCCACGCGGAGGATTGACGGTGCGCAGCAGACGGCTCGTGGCGCAATGTCGACGAGCGAGAGATCGGGGCAGCCGGGGACGGTGTCGTGTGCAGGATGGGCGATGTGCGATGGATGGACCAGGTATCGAAAGACGAGGCTCTGGTGGGAGAACGACGGGAGCGTGCCTCAGCTTTGGGCGGGCCAAGCCAGCAGCAGCAGCAGCAGCTGGGCAGGCGGCGGGCTGGCAAGGGGTTGGTGGTGGGTGGTGGGGGGAGAAGGGAGAATTACGCTGTAAACATGACGCTAGAGCGGCCCAGCAGCCCCCCGGCAGGCCGCAGCAGACGCCGAAAGATCGGCACCTAACGCAAGGCAAGGTACCTCAGCGCAGCCAGTGCGCTGCCAGTACTCCGAAGAGTTCGTTCCCGACGAGACCTCGGCCAGCTTGCATACGCAAGGAACCTACCTAGATAGCGTGGACTCGCCATGAGACCATCGCTGTATGAATGGATGCTGAAACGGGACGAATATAAGCGGCATCCGCTCGACTGGCAAGGTACCCGACCTACCTTAAGGTACCTACAGGTCGGTGAGGTACCTGTCGTCCGAGGCCGCTGCGCTGCGCTGAGCCCCTCCCACTCTCCCACTCACAGCACCAAGCCCCACGGCAAGGAGGGGGAGCTGGACCATCGATGTTCCGATTCTGCCACCCCGCCGACCACTGCCCGACAGCGCCCGTTAGCACGGTACCTGCCACGCAGCGTCGTGCCCCGTGAAACCCGGGTTCCTGCTGATCTCCGCTCGACACCTGCGCAGGCCAAAATTTCCCTGTGACTCAGGACGAAGAGCAGCATCCCACCAGCCCGCCGTCGACAGCAAGCCGCACCGCACCGCACCGCCAAGTCAGGCGCCCCCAAGAACCGCACACCAGAGGCATTGAGCGTCCATCCTCACCATGCCGACCATCTCCGTCGACAAGTACAAGCTCTACGAGGCCCTTGGCCAGCAGTGCGTGCCCCCCTCCCCCTCCCCCGCCGCGCTTCTACACGCAGCCTCGCCTGGCGCACGCTGACCCGCGACGACGGCCACAGGTTCACCAAGGCCGAGTTCGAGGACCTCTGCTTCGACTACGGCATCGAGCTCGACGAGGACACCGAGGAGGAGGAGAGGCCCGTCGTCAATGGCGTGCAGGAGCCCCCCCAGCTCAAGATCGAGATCCCCGCCAACCGATATGACATGCTCTGCTTCGAGGGCATCGCCCTCAACCTGAACATCTTCCGCGGCCGCGTCAGCCCGCCCAACTTCCGCGTCGTTGCCCCCAAGGACGAGCAGCAGCAGACCATCACCGTCCTGCCAGACACCACCAAGGTCCGACCTTACGTCGCCGGTGCCGTCCTGCGCAACATCAAGTTCACCCAGGATCGCTACGACTCCTTCATCGCCCTGCAGGACAAGCTGCACCAGAACCTGGCCCGGAACCGTACGCTGGTGTCCATGGGAACCCATGATCTCGACACCATCAAGGGCCCCTTCACCTACGAGGCGCTGCCGCCCAAGGACATCAAGTTCAAGCCCCTCAATCAGACCAAGGAGATGGATGCCGAGGAGCTCATGAGCTTCTACGAGAACGACAAGCACCTGGGCCGCTTCCTGCACATCATTCGCGACGCTCCGGTATACCCCGTCATTTACGACTCTAACCGCGTCGTCTGCTCTCTGCCTCCCATCATCAATGGCGAGCACTCCAAGATTACGCTCGACACCACCAACGTCTTCATCGAGATCACCGCCACCGACCAGACCAAGCTCCAAGTCGTCACCGACATGCTCGTGACCATGTTCTCCATGTACTGCGCCGAGCCCTTCACCGTCGAACCGGTCAAGATTGTGTCGGAGCACAACGACCAAACTCGCGTCACCCCGACACTCAAGCCCAGGGTCACGCATGCCGAGGTCGACTACCTCAACAGCTGCACAGGCCTGAATGAGTCGCCCGAGGCCCTCTGCAAGCTCCTCACAAAGATGGCCTACGTGTCACACCCTTCAGATCGGGACCCGAACCTTCTCGAGATTGCCATCCCTCCCACCCGCGCCGACATTCTTCACCAGTGCGACATCATGGAGGACCTTGCCGTCTGTTACGGCTTCAACAAGCTGCCCCGTACGGCACCTACGCGAAGCGCTACGGTTGGTGCCCCGCTCATGGTCAACAAGCTCGGCGACATCGTCCGAGTCGAGGCTGCCATGGCCGGCTGGAGCGAGGTCATGCCGCTTATCCTGTGCAGCCACGACGAGAACTTCGCTTGGTTGAACCGGAAAGACGATGGCACGACTGCCATTCGACTGGCAAACCCCAAGACGCTGGAGTATCAGGTTGTGCGGACTTCTTTGCTGCCAGGCCTCCTCAAGACCATTCGTGAAAACAAGGGCCATAGCGTTCCCATCAAGATCTTCGAGGTGGCCGACGTCGCCTTCAAGGATGAGTCTGAGGAGCGCAAGGCCCGCAACCAGCGCCACTTCGCCGCCGCTTGGTGCGGCAAGTCGAGCGGCTTCGAGGTGGTCCACGGCCTCCTCGACAGAGTGCTGTTGATGCTGCGCACGGCTTTCCTGACGCACGAGGAGGGTCTGGCGGGCCAGAGCGTCGACTTCGAGGTGAGGCAGAACCCGGGGAAGCCCGACGGGTACTGGATCGAGGAGCTCAACGAAGACACCTTCTTCCCTGGTCACGCGGCGGCTGTTTACCTGCGCCTGGGAGGCAAGGAGCGACGCATCGGCGAGTTTGGAATCCTGCACCCTACTGTGCTGGAGAAGTTTGACCTGAGGTGCGTTTCCCCTCGAGCGGGGCGTGATTTACTGGACGCACCACTAACCGTTTCTCTCGCAGATACCCCGTCAGCACCTTGGAAATCAACCTCGAGGTCTTCCTGTAAGATGGCCATGGAGGTTTGGAGGGTGAGTCAAAAGGCAATTCTAGGAAGTTAACGGCCGGTGTTGGTTGCAAAGACCAGGGAAAGTGGGCATTTGGCAGGAGCACGTATCTTCATGTAGACCGCCTTCGATGAGAACAGCGAGAGGGACGATGTTACGAGATAGACCAGACAAAAAGAGACCATCAAAAATCATTAGCCATTGAGGGACTGCGGAGTTGACAAGAATGCGCTGTTCCCCTGCCCGTGCAGCGAATCATGACATTCATGGATCGCAATGTCGGTGACCTGCGGCCATCCAACGCAATCTATGCATTATGTAGTCCAAACAGTAAAATCGCACGCTGTGCTCCTCCTCGCGCCCATCGCCGTAGTCTTCCATGCGCCAAAGCAAACAGTGTACTGCATCTCCTTCACTCATCTTGAACACGCTCGATCGCAAACTCTCATGACGGCAAAAGGCTGGTCAGATCTGCGCTAAACGAGAAGTAGAGCCTTCGGGGCTGCCTCTTGCAGCACCAGATGAACAGAGGCGGCTTCGTCAGATGACACATCGTCTGGCTTCTCACCACTATCCCGTGCTGATGTCAAAACAAAGCTCCTGGGCCCGTCACTACCGCCAGGATGAAGGCAGTACGAAGACCTCTCGCAACTTTTCCCTTCGTCTTGCTGTTGCACGAGAGCCCAGTTGCATCCAAGCCCTCCCGGATTGCCACTGGTACAATCCTGGCAATCCTCCGACGTGCAGCGACTGTCGCTCAGAGTGATTTCGGAAAGGGCACCGGGTCGGGAGCAAATGTATTGAGACGTCGCCTGGGTCTCGAAAATTTCATATGGCGTGGGGTCCTCCGATTGTGGAAACATGGCCTTCTATGCCATCTCCCGCAGCTCTTGGTCGCTGCGAGGCGGGGCTGAAGGCGAGGGCTCATCGTTCCGCCCAGCACTCGAGAAGATGCCTTTGCCCAAATTCAATCCGGAAATTCCATCGCGGATGGCAGAGAAGGCGCTGGGACCTTCTGCGGAAGCGCTGCGGCGCAGCGAGGACTGGTTCGCGCCCGGTGTCAAAGTCTGATGGGCAGTTTCGACGGCCGACAGAACGGACTGACTAGATGGTAGCCCCGGGGGCTTTGGTGACGTAGCGGCGGATCTGGAAGTGTGCGAGGGGCTGGCGTAGTTGAGGCCGGAGACTGCCGCTTGTCGGTCGCTTTCTGCCACGGCCGTGGCGTTCAGCGCCCCGTTCATCTCATCGTCTGTCCGACCAAAGACCTGGTGCCACCACCTGATGTTTTTGAGGCTTGGTAGCAGTATGCGTTCGCGGCCCCTTTCTCGGTCGTCTATCACGGGGTCATAGTCGGGATTCGTGAATTCCGCCTTTCGACAAAGGAAGTAGTCCCAGACCGAAGAGGTCCTCTCTCTAGCTCTGGCGTCCAGTCTCTGCTTCTCCGAGTTGAATAAAAAGGTTCCATACTGACAGGAGTAAAGGTGGTAAAGCAAGCGACGCAAGAAGCGCTCGTTGAACTCGAATCGATTTGGGTTCTGCCTCAGAAGCTGGTATGTGCAGTCCAAGAATTGGTGAAACACCGGGCTGACCATCTTGGGAACGGTGGCTTCGTCGTCAACC
The DNA here is from genome assembly GCA_024341135.1 of Tolypocladium album. Taxonomy (NCBI): domain Eukaryota; kingdom Fungi; phylum Ascomycota; class Sordariomycetes; order Hypocreales; family Ophiocordycipitaceae; genus Tolypocladium; species Tolypocladium album. The sequence continues at coordinate 50,794 of JALHCF010000033.1, read as the reverse complement.
CCCTTTCCAGATGCCGCTTCACTGACGCCGGACACTTCGGGGTCGTCTTTGTTCTGGTTGAAGAAGCGCTTGGCGCCGCTGAGAACGTTCTGGAACGCGTCGTTGCGACCGTCGTTTTCGCCCGGGTTTACCTTTGAGCCAGCGAATGCATCTTTCTGAACCGAGAACCAATCTTCGTGATTCAAGTGTCCTGATCGCAACCGAAACATATGGCCAAACGACAGCCAATCCTTCTCCACCAAAACAACGAATCCTTCAAGAGTTCGGTAATAAGGGTCGAGCATGATCTGAGCCAGAGCACTCAGCTGGCTGGTTCGATCCCAGCCGTCTGAGCAGTGGATGAGAACGTGAGAGTGGTTAATGCCAATTCGCCGCGCTATGATTGCTGATCCATCCAGGACGTTGTGAATGTGACGCAGCCAGCCACTCTGGTGCAGGAGCTCCCGATTTGGCGGGAGGGGAGATATGTCGGCATCCTTCAATGCTTCGACGACTTTATTTAGAGAATACCGCATGACGTGAATGTTCTCGATACTAAGGAAGGACTTCTGCGCGAACGGGTACTTGTCCATGTTCTCTGAGCCCATACCCTGGACTTGATTTACCATGGCGTTGATGGTTGGCCGGGCATCAACTATCATATTAGTTTGCTGGCGGCCGTAAACGATCTGCTCCCCGGTCTTTTCGTCGTAGATTGCGGCGGCAGATCTCGATATCAGCTCATCCTCGTAGCGCTCCGTCTCGGACAGCTCCGACTCCAAAATGGCGCTGCCGTTGGCCGTTTCAGGCTGACTTGATGGAGGTGTAGACTCTTCGCCAGCAACCCACGCAGAGAAAGAAGCAGCAACAAGCCTCTCGTCTTGAACATTCGTCTTCCTCGTGATGCCCGATAGCGGCTGGGAGCTTCTCGTAATGGTACAGTTGTTCACCGGGTGAATATAGGACAGCACCGGCACCCGGTTTCGCGATCGAAACTCTCTGGCGTACTTGAGGACGTTATCCGAGATCTTAGAGGGCACGACCAGGAAGGCGGGGTAGGTGTCGCAAAATGCGTAGTCCTTGTTGATGTCGGTGATTCTCCAGCCCTTGTCCGGGAGCTTTTCGCTTATGCCCTGCCTTCGAAACTCGGCCCTGGGATCGTAAATTCCCCAGCCATTCACCTCCCTCTCGTTCTTGAGGGGCTTGTGGCTGAAAGCAAAGAGCTTCTCCACAGTGCCGAGCCTGCACGTCCGGGCCTTGATGAATTCAAAGGTGCCGCGCGCTACGTCGTTGTCGGCGAAGTTGAAGGTGACGAAAGTGAAGTCTCGGCAGCGGATGCGGATAGACGGCGCCTGATGCGAGGTTGGAGGGGTCGGTCGAAGCGTGCAGTTGCAAAGCATCGGGTAGGTGAGCCAACGCTCCCGCGTCTTGGGCGGCGTGGCCGAGCTCGACGAGGCGCTGCCAGACTGGTCCACCGGTGCACAGAACACCATGTGAAAGTCCGTCAGCCGCAGGGTGCCGTTGGTGGTTTGGCCACCATATATGCCTTGGACATTGTGGACGACCTGGAAAGAGTCAGGCTCCTGTCTCCCAGCCGCGGCGGGTTGGCGACGCCCGCGGCACGTACCTTCTTGGCCTCCATCGTTGCCGAATGCCCTCAAAGGAGCGCTGGCGACTGGGCAGCGGCCTGCTCCGAGGCTGTTCGAGGTCCGTTGTTGGGCGCACGAGGCTGAGGAATTGAGGGTTGAGGAGACGACCGCCGCATCCGCAAACAGCAGTTCGACAAGGCCGCCGAGGAGGGATGGTGGTGAGGATACAGTACAGAGCTAAAACGGAGCTTGGAACATGGCGTGCTATTGGGGAAAACCTTCTCGCAGTCGCCGAGCACGCCCACCAGTGCGATTTTTGCCAGATATAGGGAGAGGCACTGTTGCCGTCTAAGAGCTGAGCATCGAGAGAGGAGCGGCAACTTGTTGAGGTGCAGGCCGTCGGCTGCGAGAGGCACGCAAGTCCAGAGCGGATCACAAGCCGAGCCCCACGGAAGGGTGAATGAAAATACAGGGACAAGTCTGCGCTCTGATCAGCCTCATCAAGCGTTCAGTAATTTTGTCCGGTCCTGGCCCACGCTCCTTTGGATGGAGGGAAGTGGTGGGGTCGTCGAGCTCAGTGGTGACGGCAGCAGCGGCGGTACGTCAGCAGGTGCCAGTTAGGTACGAGCTACCAGGCTTGCGAGGTCACGAACCCCACTAGCGTAGAGTTCCTTGCTCGGCAGCCGCCAAAACAGATTCTCCGGCCGGGCCATCAATGGACCCCCACAACCCCACCAGGGGAGGCCAAAAATGCGTAGCGCCCTGGGCGGCGGGCCAAAAAGCGTGCCAGGTTAGGGCTCAACCCACACCGAAAATTGAGGGACGACTTTCTGAGGCTCGCCAATCCCAGCATCGCGAGGAAACCTTTTGACCTCAGCGCCGATTCCGACCAACCCTAGACCGCCGTCTCTCTTCCTCGAACCGTCTCACAGTCAACGAACGTTCGACCTCTATACTATCCAAGATGGCTCACCCCGGTTCTCAGATGTGAGTTTGCACCATCTGCCCTTCGACGTCCATGCGAATTCCCACCGCCGCGAGCATCTCGAGACGCTGGCCGGACCCTTCCCCGTCGACGAGCTTCGCGGCGTGTGGGATCGTGTCTTGCGTCGATGTGCAAGCTCGGAGAAGCAGAGGACATTATTCATCGTGTGTTGTTGGGGCGTCAATTGTGCTGACTTGGGATCTCTTCACAGCTCCAAGCGGAGAAAGTTCGTCGCCGACGGTGTCTTCTACGCCGAGCTCAACGAGTTCTTCCAGCGCGAGCTCGCTGAGGAGGGCTACTCCGGCGTCGAGGTCCGCGTCACCCCCACCGTCACCGACATCATCATCCGCGCCACCCACACCCAGGAGGTTCTCGGCGAGCAGGGCCGCCGCATCCGCGAGCTCACCTCGCTCATCCAGAAGCGCTTCAAGTTCCCCGAGAACTCCGTCTCCCTCTATGCCGCCAAGGTCCAGAACCGCGGTCTGTCCGCCGTCGCCCAGTGCGAGTCCCTGCGCTACAAGCTGCTGAACGGTCTCGCCGTCCGCCGTGCCTGCTACGGTGTCCTGCGCTTCATCATGGAGAGCGGCGCCAAGGGTTGCGAGGTTGTCGTCTCTGGCAAGCTCCGTGCCGCCCGTGCCAAGAGCATGAAGTTCACCGACGGCTTCATGATCCACTCCGGCCAGCCCGCCAAGGACTTCATCGACTCTGCCACCCGCCACGTCCTGCTCCGCCAGGGTGTCCTGGGCATCAAGGTCAAGATCATGCGCGGCTCCGACCCCGAGGGCAAGGCCGGCCCCCAGAAGTCCCTGCCCGATGCCGTCACCATCATCGAGCCCAAGGAGGAGCAGGCTGTCGTTCAGCCCGTCAGCCAGGACTACGGTGCTAAGGCCGCCCAGGCCCAGGCCAGCCAAGACGCGCGCGTCGCTGAGCAGCAGGAGGGCGCCGAGGGCGAGGCCGCCGCGGAGCAGCAATAAATGCTCCAAGGTAGCTGGTTGCGGGGATGGGACGAAGGAGCGAAAGGCAGACCATGACGAAGGGAATGGCGGTCTATTCAGGCGTCAATTGATGATATTTGCATCTGCTTCAGGGCATTGGAAGGTTTCTTCTAGTTTTTCGATGGTAGACTCAAGCCATAAAAAAAGGAACGAGACCCGAGAATCTGATAAAACACCTCACGCACTCTCCAACCGGCAACCCAGTGACTGGTGACATGTAACGAAGACGTCTTTTGACGTAAAAGTGTCTCACTGCAGCACGGTAAGCAGCGGCCATATTCGTAAGTTCTTTGTCCTCTTTCAATTCAAAACTGCCCATGGCAGCATGGGGGTGCAGAGAGAAGCGCCGTATGTGCTAAATCTACATCGCAAGCTTTGCATGATGCCCTCCTCGTGATGCAACTTGGCCGTATCTCGCCACGGCGTCCCTTCCCCCAGTCTCTTCTCGTCAATCGCAAGCCCGGCTCCTCGTACAAGCAGGTGGCATGCCTGCGATGCGTTCCCGTGTGTGCCTATCATTCATGTTCCAGATCCTTCCAAAGTCTCAAGCAAAAAAAGAAAAAGGGGGAAGATGAGCGCAAGAAGATGGGCAGAAAGCCAACATGAAAGAGACAATAAACGCCAAGGCCGCCCCACGGTTAGACCATCCCTCTCCTATCCTTTTAGTACTCCTCATAGCAAGCCAACATAATGTCGGTCATCTGGTCCCCCTCCCCTCCTGTCGGCCTCCTGCATGCCCAGGTGACCTCAGCTGAATGTCATCATTCATGCATGCCTCTGATGTCGACCGGCGCATCGGCTCTTGCAGGTGGGAGTGCGGAAATGTACAATAAGGAGCTATGCCCCATGCAAATGCGGTAATCTCGATCAGGGTTCGGGGCACATCGCTCACGCCCCTCGTCCATTGTGCGATTGAAGACGAATTGGTGACCCCGGTTCTACCTCTCGCCAGCTTTTCGATTCTCCAACTCGATATCGTTGTTACGTTGCTCCTTCTTGCCATTCGGGCGGCCGTTGGATTGGTGCGCATCGTCATCGCTCTCCTCAGCGAGATCAGTGAGGCCGAAACCTGCCGCCTCCTCTTCGTCGTATGCACGGATCAGCCCTTCGCGGTCGCCATGCAGGCTACCGATACTGTGCCGACTGGGATCGCCACTCCTCCGAGCCTGCATACTGCGCCGAGTCTGGAAGCTGGATACCATGTCGGTTGGTGTCGCGTCGACGCCGCCGCGTCCTGCAATCAGCTTGTGTCCGTTCGGGTCGCCTCGGGACAGGTTCAACAGGTAGACGCCCGTAAAGGTGACGAGGAAGCCGCAGAGCAAGGACAACGTGTTGACGGGGTCGGTAGTGTTGAAGCCGCTGAAGAGGATGAATGAGGCGCAGAGGGTGGCTGTGGTAAATGTCACGTAGTAGAGGGGGTTGACGCTGTGATTTCATGTCAGCGACAACAACAAACCGGAAGCACGACTCGACTTGGCCAAACTGACATGTTGGTGGGGAAGCACGCTAGGGCTTTGTTGAAGTAGTTCATCTGGGTGAGAATGCAGACGGCTGTCAAGATCATGAAGACGTATGTCGAAGGATGAGTGAACTGGTTGTTGCCGGCAAAGGTGAGCTTGAGGGCGATGCCAAAGGCCTTGACAGACATGACGGAGATGGAGCCGACAGTAGAGCAGATGGAAAGGTAGATGAGGGCGTTCTTCTTGCCATGGGCTGGTGCAACCTTGTAGATCATGTAGACAGCAAAGCCGACGACGACGATGGCGTACAGCAGAAACCCTGGTCGAACAAGGTCAGACTTCGGGAGCAAATTTCGCAACGCAAAGTGTGGCCATACCTGGCTGGATAGCATAGTGTAGGATCTGGTCAATAGTCTCGATCTCCTCATCAGGAGGCGCATGGAGAACAATGACGACTGCGCCAATCAAACAGATGGCACTGCCTAGCTTGCCCAGTGTCCCCAGCTCCTCGTGCAGGAAATAGGATCCAAGGACGGCGCCGATGAGCACGCTCAGCGCTCCCAGAGGAGTGACGAGGATGGCTGGCGCAAAGGCATACGCTGCGAAATTGCAGACCTCTCCGATGGCAACTGTGTTGCCGTGTCAATGCAGTCCTGGTCGCGTCAGATCGGGGGAGCTCACGAGTTGCAATACCCGCCCACCATAGTGGACTTCTCAGATACACGAAGCCCTCTCCTTCGAACCCGTGTCGCTCTTCGGCCTGCAACAAGCCCTGTGTGTCGTGGTTAGTATTTTGATGGGCCGTCTCTCGAGCGCATTCGAGCGCCAGAGAGGATGATGACCGTCAACGACGAACCTTCTTTGTGATAACGAAGCTTGTGCCTACAGGAATCTGTCAGCATTTGCCTTGAAGGTCGTGCCTTTGGCGATGGGCGCAAGCATACCGATAGCCAGGGCCGACGACATGGCCAGCGCAAGGCCGATGTATCTGGGGCGCAACCTGTCAGCCTCGTTCTCCCCTGCAGCGCCCCGACGTCATCCGGGCAGCGCAACGTACTTGTCTTCAATCATTGTAGCGGTCGTAACGAGCGCAAGGCGGCCTCGATGAGGGCAGACGGCGTCTCGATCGTACGGAAATGTTGTTCAAACCGCCGTCGGTGAAGGGACGGAAGAGGACACAAAGCAGCGAGCGCTGGGTACAGGACACGGAACGAACGAGCGAACGAGCGATTGTCGGCGTGCGTCAAGCGACGAGCAGGGCGCGCGAGCAGGAAAATGCAAGGAACACAGGGCTTTCGTCAAGAGTGGCGCATTAAGAACAGCAGCGGTAGGCGTCTCGATGGCGGGCTGAGCGACGACCTCGAGGCCAGACTTGGCAAACGATGGTCGTGATTACCGTGGTGCGGCTAGTCGTCAGGGCGGTCGTGATGGCAGTCTCCGTCTGAGGCGCTGCGAGACGAGACCAGGCAAAACGAAGCTGCACGCCGTAAACCCGAGTACGGTCGAGGCAGGAGATGATCGTGAAGATGGCAGAGAGACGTTGATCGTGACAGTCGTGGTGGTGCGAGAAGGGGACGGCTGCGTGTCCAATGGTCGGCTCTCAACAGAGCGCAGCGCTAAGAAAAAGTGTACAAGGTGGCGGCGGCAGCCTTCAGGCGCCCGCAAAGTACCTCGCACCGGGGCCTGGGTGCCGCGGGGGTGATCCTGCCTTGCTACGATACAGGCCGGAGCCCCAGCCAGAGCTCGCTGCTCGTCACAGCAGCGCAGCGCAGCCATGCTCCCTGCCGCGGGCTAGCGCGCAGGCTTCGCCTCGATTTCCCCACCGAGTTTCAGAGCCTGCCCCTGACGGCTGGCTCTCGCGACCCGCCAGGCATCCCTTTCGCTCGCCGCGCGTGCCAGTCGAAACGAACACCTCTCTCCATCACGTCTTGTCACAGGGCCAGGGCTCGCAGCTCGCAGAGTGACCCACCTGCTCGGACTCATAACTTACGAGGCTACTCGTCCTCGTACACGTAGTTGTGCGTGCGAGTGTCCGCGCCGAGCTTGACGGCTACGAGTACGAGTGCTCGTCCTCGTATGTGCCGAAGATAGAGGTGTTGAAACGGAGATCCACCTGCTCCGTAGCCACTGTGGGATGCGCCCAGGGTTGGAGCGATACTCCGTCCATCTTCGTGATGGGATCCATTTTTGTACCGTTCTTCAGGGGTTGATGCCCTCGTTTCTTGGCACGAGCATTGCTGTACAAGTAAGAAATGACGGCTTCTCCCCAGATGCGCGCGACGACGAAGGGGAGGAGCTGGTCGACTTATCAAAAAAGGGGCCGCAAGCCAACGATGCAGCCCCCACAGGCTGCGCTTTGCTTCTCCTTCTCCGGTCTCACCTCAGCGCATGCGCCGATTGACCCGGCCCGCTCCCTAAAAGAACGAACGTGCACTCCGTATTCGAGGCAGCGGGACGGCTGGGATGCATGCTTCTGTCAGCGGCGCAACCGCAATGACGGGGGTGTCGACGGCCGTCACATCTCCGACACGTGACAATCGTACCCGATCGCACACGGCTCCATGGATCTCGGCAAGATAGGGGCAGCTTTGACCTTCAAGGGCAGATCCAGTCGTGGTGCGCGTTCGTGATTGGACCCCGTTGCAGCCGCAATCGAGTTTCGGGAGATGAACTTCAATCCAAGCTCGGGCGAATGTTGCTCGCTGAAACGTCCACAGTCGTACAAGCGCCGTCACATCACGCTTTCAAACAATGCATATGTTCCGTCCGACTATGGCCACGCCGACTACACGCACGGTGCATCACTCGGCCTTTGCCAACAGGCCGCACGGCCACATCCACTGCGCTGGATACTACGAGACAGCCAGCTCGTCTGGGTACGAGAGTTTCACATTATACTTTCGATAACTGTCTAATCTTCTACCTCCGTGCTATGTGCCCAGGCCGTCATCACAGCGGCCCAAAGGGTTCCGGTTGTCCTTCCTTCGAGAACGAGTCAAGCAGCTGAGCGCCAGTCACTTTGTAAAGCATCCCAGCTAAGTCAACCGGAGGAAGGGCTGCACGATATGCTAGGCACGTAGCCACTCGCACCTAGACGGAGACTTCCCCCCAATTCCAGCATCCTTCCAAGCACAATGTGTGCAGGCCCAGCATTCAACATACTTCACCTTACGCCTTCCCTCCTCAGACACGACTGTCATGCTTCCGGTTTCCTGCTCCAAATCGTACCAGTTCGTTCAGGGTCCGCGGCCAGGACGCAACTTTAACATCCATGAGAAGTCGGGTATCAAGCGTAATATCAAAAGAAAGACGGTAATAGAGCAATCGAGATCCTGTCGCACCATCGTAGAGCGCCTACTGTCGTATGCCGCCAGTAGCGCGCTGCTGTTTCGGTAGAGTGCATACTCGCACATTTAAGGGTAACCTACGGTTAGTTCCATTCCGTCTTGAGCCAAATTCTACAAAAGACGTAGCCAAGTTCCCGACGGTGTCGTTCAACGAGCAGTAAATCCTGGAATACTGTTTGCGTCAACGTCAATGATCGTTGACTGGATTCCTTCTTTGTCCAGTTTCATGTCACGTGGGCGAGCTTCAAAGCATAGGGGGGGTTTGGGAATGCGGGGAAATTCTTGGGGGGGAGGAAGGGGAATGGGGTCAGAGGCGAGTGGTAATGGACTTTGTGGTGTTAGTTTGCATTTCAGGATCGACGACGCTTGACGTCTGCTTCATGTTAGCTGGATCTGCACAGGTTGCATAGTCGAGCATACCATTCCCATCTTGCACGTCCGTCTCGTGCGGATGTGGCCTTTTCATGGCATTGCTCTGCACATCTTCAACAGCATCGGCAACGACTGGGACAGGGTCCTCTGTCCAGTCAATTTCCGAGAGCTCATCTTCGCCGACTAGCGGATTTAGGAGCAGGGCTGCGTTGTCTTCATTGCCGAGTGTCATGATCGTATCCGCCCCTGTCGCTCCCGCCGTCGTCATATCGCCCTTAGCAGAATACTGGCCGGCTGAGGTTTGTGTTCCCTCCGAAGATGCGTGGTCGAATGAGGTTGACTCGTCGAGGCCTAGGCCCCCTAGAGTGTCGTTGGCGCTTGGAGCATATGCCGGTAGTGCTCCATCGGCATCTGCGGCGGAAAAGGTAATGCTGATGTCTGATGGATTGCGAGTATGACGAGCTCCAACCTGAAGAGAGCCGTTTCGATGCTGATCCGTAGAAACGGACGCATTGTCAGCTACACCGACTGGAGTAGCATTTGTCTGCGCTGTACTCTCTTGTTGACCATCTTCGATGTGGCTTGCAATCTGACTACTGTCAGAACCAGTGGGCTCGCCGCTTTGTGCGATGACATCGCCACCGTCCGCATCATAGGATACAGCATTGTTGCTGTCAGCAGTGTGCTGTAAGTACTCATTGCTGTTGTGGTCAACGAGACCAGCGTCATCCTCGACATGATTGGCATCAACCTCGGTATTTGCATCACGAGGCATTATGTCCTTTTCATGATCGCCAAGACCAGCCAACAGCAGGTCCTTTGCTGGTTCCTCGGCGCTTTCACCTGCCCCACCGCTCTGACGGCCGGCGGCATCGTCTTCGTCATTCTCGGTATTCTTATCATCCGCGTAGTCGTCGACAACATCCTCCTCATCGTTGACAACAGATTCAGGGTGCTCAGAATTGCGGGGAGAGGCATGGGTGTAGTCATCGGTAATCTTATCTTCCGAATAGTCAATCAACTCTTCCTCGTTGTGGTTCGATATCGTCTCGGTGCCTGCGCTCGCAGCAACTTCAACGTGGTCCTGGCCATCATTCGAAGCGTCCACGGCGTCAGCGTAGTCGATCAGATCTTCCTCCTCGTTGGCGCCAGTTTCATCCCCATGAAAAATATCGACCGGTTCGCCGTTATCGTTTGCAGCGGTAGACTCATTATCAGTGGCGTATGCGGCCACACCAGCCTCGCGCTCGGCCCCATCATCCTCATAACGCGTGGCAAGGCCATCGTCGTCATACTCGTAAGCAGCCTCCTCATCTTCGATGCTCTCGTGGTCGTCAGCATACTCATCGCCCCCATTGGAAGCGATGTCGATGCCAGCACCCTCGAAATCGCCGAGCTGTTCATCATAACCATTCAAGGCATTAGTTTCGTCATATTCACTGACGTCGAATGGAGGCCTGAAGTAGTAGATGACGTCGTCGAGGCTTTCATTTTTGTCAGTTGCGCTCTCGACCAAAAATTCAAATCGCTTTATCGCATTCGGCTTCGTGAACAGGTATGTGGTGAGAGTGCGAGAGCTGCCAAAGTCTTCATTCTTGACAAGGATGTCAAGAATCTCCAGAAGCTGGCGCAAGTTGGTCATTGCCAGGGTCTCTGGGGGGGAGGACTGTATAAGGTTAGCAGTGGCACTTTTTCGCATGGTTGAGGAGGCATGCCTCGCAGAATTCAAGCCCGAGCTTATCGACTTGAAACACGAGCTCATCGTGAGGACCGAGGTCATTGTGAACCTCTAACTCGGCCCGAAATGCCTCAAGCACGGTCTTCATGGTTTCGTCAACAAGAGAACCGCTTGAGAAGAACCCTTCCGCCCCGTTGGCAAACATGGGGTATGTTTGCCCGTTGTAGCCAACGGTGATATCAGGGAATGGGTCAGACTCGGCGGCAACTTGCGAGGTCGTGGTCCCATGAGTGCTTTCATCTTGATCATCTGGATCAACGCCTTCTACGGCATTCCCTTCAGCGTCATTTCCGACGGCGAAGTCGACAGGATTGATATCCATAGGGTCGCGCTGGGGAGCCTCTTTGACTACGGCACTGGGAGAGGGATTGCTATTCGCAGCCTCATCTTCTTCCCAATCAATTTCGTAATGCCCAGTCTCATTCTCGGTCTCCGCATTTGTTGGGGGTGGGCTTTCGGGAACGCTGAAACGCTCTTCAAGGGCCGGAGCTAACGAGTTCTCGCCCTCGTCGGTAGCGCTGGCATCGAAGGCGAGGCCTTCGTGATCGTAGTCAATCTCATGAAGGGATACATCGTTGCCCGCATCTGTGATAGATGTGGGACCATCATCGGCGATGGTCTTCACTTCTTTGTCGGCATCGGCATCTTCTCCGGAACGGCCGTCTTCGTGCGAGATTTCAGACGCCGGCGCGAGGCCAACACCTTTGGGTGTCTCCGCGGGTTCTGACGCGTCAGGATCGGCAGGCTTCTTTTCGGAAGACGCGACGTCGAGCACAGTTGCGTGCGTATCGTCGGGCTCCGGAGCCTGCTTCGTCTGCACATCCTTCACAGACACATCACTATCGTAGTCGATGAGATCATCGTCCACATTGAAAGGCTGTGGTGCTGCATCAGCCTCGCCTGTGTCGAAGTCGGCCATGTCGTGGGGATGGTCGCCGGCAATAGCACGTTTCCATAAACGATCAAAGGCAAAGGCAGCGATGTGGAGGGACGATCATCAAGTGCCAAAGAGATTTTGGGCAATCGTGCCGAGAGAAGTAAGACTGGTCTCCGGGGCGCGAGAGCATGAAATGGTTTCGTGTTTGGGTAGAAGACACGTCCGGGCCCTGAAAGTTGTTTCGCGCGTACGAGCACGTCTCTGACGGGGCGATAGTTGGCGTGCTACGCTCCGTGTGGCGACTGTTGCGGGAAGAAATGTGCGTAACGCGCGATGCAGTTCATTGAGTGTGGTGGGTTGGATACAGAGAGTAGAGAGGCGAGGATGACTCTGGCAAGTCACGGGCGTCGGGAGGGCGAGGAGGATCGACGAGATGGAAGGACTCGAAACTGGTAGAGTTGCGAGAGCTCGAAGGAAGCTCGCGAAGGCGAGGGCAGTGGTGCAGAGGTGTGCCGCCTGAAGGAGACTAGCGGGCTCGGCTCGGTACTTGGGTACGTACATGCTCGTACTCGTACGGAGTACAGGCACTTCGCATCCACCCGCAGTTGTGCCGCCGCAGTCCCACGGGCCACCTCGCCGGCTCAGGGGAGAGGCCACCCTTGCTGCTGCTGACTGAAGGCAGCTCCTCCTCCTGGGCGTCTTGGTCGTGGCGCCAATTGCTGCCAGCCGCAACCTCCCCTCCACCGTGCTCTCGACAGCAGCCCCCTCGAACGACACGTATCGAGAACGCTAGATCACACTGCCAAGATGGTGCGCATGCCCTTGTTTCTCCTGCATCGTCGTTGTGCTGCATTGGCTGACTGCTGCTCTTTGTTCAGGTCGTCCTCGCGGCTTCAATCTGCACGCGCGGCGGGAAAGCTGTCCTTTCGAGGCAGTTCCGCGAGATGCCTCGATCCCGGATAGAGGCCCTCCTCGCGTCGTTCCCCAAGCTGGCCGACAGCGGCACGCAGCACACGACCGTCGAGCAGGACAATGTGCGATTCGTCTACCAGCCGCTCGACGAGCTTTACATGGTCCTCATCACCAACCGCCAGTCCAACATCCTCCAGGACATCGACTCCCTGCACCTGTTCGCCCAGGTCGTCACCAGCGCCTGCAAGACGCTGGACGAGAGGGAAATCCTCAAGAATGCCTACGAGCTGCTCAGCGCATTCGATGAGCTGGTCACGCTGGGTTATCGCGAGAACCTGACCATGAGCCAGATCAAGACGTTCCTGGACATGGAGAGTCACGAGGAGCGCATCCAAGAGATCATCGCCAGGGTATGCACTGACCGTCTTGCCGACTTTGGCGCTGGTTGCGCCGTACGCATACATGCTTACTCCGCCCGCAGAACAAGGAGCTCGAGGCCACAGAGGAGCGAAAGCGCAAGGCCAAGCAACTCGAGATGCAGCGAAAGGAGTCCGCGCGCAGCGGTCGCGGCGGGATGCCGAGAACGCCAGTCTATCCGACGTACCAGGCTCCCTCACGCCCGAGCGCGTCCGAGTCCTACGATACCTACGAAGCCGAGAAGAACAAGACCTACAACAAGTGCGTGCCGTCTGAACTTGGTGCCGCGTGTGGACGAGCAACTGACAGCAGGCAGGTTGTCGGCACCCAAGGGGAAGGGCATGCAGCTGGGAAAGAAGTCCAAGACGACAGACATGTTCGAGCGGGTTCGTGGCGACATGGGCGATGTCGTCGAGGACGCTCCCCTCGTTGCTCCGTCGCCAGCAGCTGCAGAGCCCGCCGAGGCGCGCCTGTCCTCTACGCTTGACCGGGATGCCATCCACGTTACGGTGTCCGAATCCATCAGCGCCAAGCTCTCCCGAGAGGGCGCGGTCAACTCGCTGGCCATTAGCGGAGATCTTACGCTTCGCGTGTCCGACCCCAGCCTGACCAAGATCAAGCTCAACCTCCACGCCGTCGCCTCGCACGGCGCGCAATTCCGCACTCACCCCAACGTCGATCGCAATCTCTTCAACGGCTCCAAGGTCATCCAAATGAGCAACACAGCCCGTGGCTTCCCTGTGAACAACGCTGTCGGCGTTCTGCGCTGGCGCGCGTCGCCCAAGGTCGATGACACGAGCGCTTGCCCGATAACCTTTACCGTCTGGATCAACAAGGACTCGGACAAGTACAACATCACAGTCGAGTACGAGCTCACCGGCGGAGACGCGTTGAGGGACGTCAGCGTGGTCATCCCCTACGCCGGCAGCGAGCCTGTCGTGTCCAGCTTCGACGCCGCCTACGAGGTGTCCGGCGACATGCTCGAATGGAACATTGGCGCCGTAGACAGCGAGAACCCCAACGGCTCCTTCGAGTTTGAAGCGGAGAGTGGCGACGAGAACGACTTCTTCCCCATGAGCGTCAGGTTCAGCAAGACTACGCCCTATATTGATGTTGATGTAAGCAACCATGCTCCCTCGCGTACCAATGTCATGCTGACAATGCCTCCAGGTGAACACGGTGTCATTGTTGGAGGAGAACGAAGAAGTAACGTTCTCGAAGGAGGTCAAGTCTAATGCGGACAACTTTTTCATTGAGTAATTAGATGGAGCGGTAAACTGTTTCCGGGAGAGGGCGCGCGAAAAGGTTATCGTTGCTGTCACTCGATCTAGAGGGAAAGGCTAGTCGCAGCACAGCGCAATGACAACGTGGTATGAAAGGCTCCTGAGATGATTCTTGATGAAGCAGAAACCTGCAATCCAATTCTTTCTCCCAACAGCAGAAGGATTACGGCTCAGTGAATATCCTAATACGAGTAATCGGGGATGTCGCATCGAGGGGCAGGCACCTCTTGGTACTCCGTACAGTGAGAATTGGCGGGGTGTGTGCACAGTGCGGTAGCCCGGATGCCAACAATGCCCACTGAAACCCGACGCGTGAACCTCCTCAAGTGCCTCCGGCTGGACAGACAAGTCGCAACGGCTACGCGCCAAGGTGTAGGGCTTGCTTTTCCTGTATCATGCATTGACAGCTTGAGGAATGGGTCAGGCGAAGCAGCTCTCACTGTTCAGTGAGATCGAGTTCGAGTCCAGGGCTCCCAATGGCTTTCCCGTGAGCTGCCCGACACTCGATCTGGCGACGACCTGGGACGGCAGCGGGAGGAATCTCTACATCTGCAGGCCGCCGGGTCAGGAAGTATCGAAGATCCACCAGGTCAGCCCGCCTGGAGAGGAGGCTCCCGAGGTTGTCGCGGTTACGTGGAAGCCTGATGGTTCGTGGCCCCTGGATCTCGGGCCGGGTTCTAAGCAATCGATACGGAAGATGCAATTCTGACAACAGGTGGACAGGACAATTCTTGGCCGTAGGCTGGAGCGACGGCGTCGTCCGGCTCATGGGATTAGAGAACAACAAGACTGCCCACCACATCCCCGTGTGTGAAAAGTCACAGACGCGCATCACGCACATTGGTTGGGCGAGCAGCAACATCGCCAAACGGGCACCGCAGCCAATGCCTAGCCAGCTCAAAGAGGGCATATCAGATGAATGGGGATTTGACAAGGGAGCAAAGCTACCAGTCGATCTACCTCAGGAGCTCACATTCCTGGAGGTGGACACAGCACTGCCCAAGATCAGCCCGTTGCCCAGCGGCAGTGCTGGTGCAGAGTGAGTGACCAAGCTGATAGGCAGTCGCAGAGTGCTGATTTCGAGGTTCAGCGAGGACGCCATCGTCTTCACCCTGCGTAGCGGGATCGAGTTCTTGTTCCAGACTCCCAGGCGGGATGAATACGACCAGGTCAACGTCATGGTTGTCGGCACCAACGACGGCAAGCTGCAGTTGAGCATACACGACTCCTTCGTTATCGGAACGTTCCAGTGTCCGACTCTGGGCCCTTCGGCAGTTTGGCAAATGGTGCATCACGCCTCCAACCCCCAGGTGTCGACCCAGGCGCTGGTGATTGCGGACAAGGCCACGGAGCCTGACGAGGTCCACCTCGTCGCCATGGACCTGCCCTTCATCTCTTCCTCACCGATCAACCTGTCCCTCCTAACGTCCAAACTAACCACGCTGCAAAAGCTGCTGAGGTACCTGAAGCAGACGCAGCTGCACATGCTGGCTGAGTGGAGGAACGCCAGGGAACTGCCGAGCCGGTTCCTGCGGGTCGTCCAGGGCGATCTTGAGCAGACGCAGAGCGGGCCGCGGGGAATAGTCCCAGCCTTATACCACACGGTCGTGACAGGACATGCCTACCAGCCGGTGCGAGAGTGGCTGGTCGACAGCCTGGCGGAGCGGGTAGGGCGCAACTCCCACAGCCGTGTATGCGCAATGCTAAAGCATCGAGACAGGGGCACAAACGCTGGGACAAGGCTGTGGTGTCCGGCCTCGAAAACCTCCGCGGCCTTATTCACGAGAACTTCCTCCCTGCCCTGGAGCGCTGCCACATTATCCTCGGCAGGCTGCGCGGCCTGGCGCAGTTCTACGACAACCGCGACGACATCGGCCTCTCGGTCGCGCAGATCGGCCGCGTCATGGACATCATCGGCTGCCTGACCCTCGTCGGCCACAAGGCCCTCACGCACACCATGGACGAGCTCGAGCACTTCGGCGCCTTCTCGACCTGGCTGCGCTTCCAGGTCGACCGCTTCGCCACCACGTCGAGCGACGAGCTCACCGAGAAGGAGGCCACCATGGACAACACGAAGGTCCTCGCGTACATCGAGCGGTACCTGACGCGCAGCCCGCTCGACGTCTTCTTCGACGACATCTCCAAGGACGACTACTCGGCGGACTGGGACCACTGCGAGGACGGGCCCAGCCTGCTCGACATGCTGGACCGGCAGCTCCGCAAGCAGGAGAGCGGCCAGTCCTACATGCGGGCCCTGCCGCACGTCGACTTCCTTGTCAACTACATGAACAGCTGGTCAGGCAGGATCTTCAAGGATGTCGCCGAGGCTAAGAAGAGGAGCGTCCGGTTCGGCAAGCCGGTGAGGTTGTCGATGGGATGTCCGGTCAGCAAGATGGACGTCAGGATGGTCGAAGCTGAACAGGTGTGTCACGGCTTTCAACCATCATCTAAACTAGGGGCTTTTCTCATAATCTTGTTCCAGGGAGGCACAATCTTCGCCGCCTTGGCCTCGAAACATGCCAACGACAAAGGTACATGTCCATCTGCTCTACCAGTTCACCTGGATGCGTGGCTCACCGTTCCTCAGTGTACATCTTCCGCGCAGGCATCGACATCATCAACGGCATCAGCACCAATCACCTCGTCACCTCCTGCTGCGTCACCCTCGCGGGCCGCAAACTCATTGACCTTGAATTTCTCGACGACGAAACCCTGCTCGTTGCCTGCAGCGAACAAGGTAATCCCACACGTCACTCTCGCCACCGAGAGTAAAATTCTGACAGGTCACGCAGATAACTCGACCGTTGTCATCTCGGTGCCTGTCCAGTCGGATAGGCTATCGTACAGCCCGTATGATGCTATGAATCCAGATTCTGCTGGACGGGTTTCTGCCGAGGGATTTGACCAGTATCGCCTCCCACCAGACCAAGCGATGCGGCCGGTGAGGATGGAGGTGCACGACCGGAGCGATTTGAGGGGCGAGATTCCCCGTAGGATTTGTCTCTTGGCAGGCAACCGGACGACGTGGCGTACATTCTCAATGCCGCCATAGGGTGGGTGAATTATAGCTCCTAGCATAGGTCGAGACCGGGACATGCCCTACACGAAGTAATACAAAATATCGTACAGTGTTGAAGGTCGGCCCGCCTTTCAACGCCGTGGTACTCGCCGCAGCGCTCCCTACTTCCTTGGCTTGGTTATGTCAAAGAACTCGGTCAAGCCCTCTACCACGGCCTCGACGTTCATATTCACCAGCGGCATCCTGTCGTACGAGTCGTCCTTCATGATGGCCACCAGCGCGAGATAGCGGTCCACCTCCCGCAGCATGATGGGCTTGTTGCTGTCATGCAGCACCAGACAGCTCTCTGCCGTGGAGCACCCGATCTGATCCTCGAGCTTCGAATTCCAGGGCTCGCCCTCCAGCTTCTTCCGGCTCTCGTCGCTGCGCTGCCACGTGCCGTACACTTCTGTTATGTCGATTATCACGTCGATGTAGTCACTGCAGATCTCGTAGCTCGCCATGTCAGCCGTGGCGCTGTCGGTCGCAATGTAAATCTTGGACAGCACGTCGAAGAGGTACGCCTTCTCGAAGCGACACGTGCGGCAGAGGTTGGTGAGCATAGACTCGAGGGTGCCGAGACGGGGGATGAGTTTTTGGATGACGCGGCTGAAGGCCTCGAAGATGGAGTGGTTGTAGATGGAGGTGAGGTGGAAGGTGACGGGAGCGTTTTCGAAGCCGTTGTCCGAGAGCTCGTCCTGGATGCGGATGGTTATGTCGCGCTGAATGTCGAGCTTGTAGTCGTCGGAAAGGCCGTCTACTTTGTGAATAAATACTTCGATGTTGATGTTGGGGTAGTGGCCCTGCAAGGCGAGGATGGTCGAGTTGAGGCGAGCGACGGCCTCGAGGTAGTCGTCTTGCGCGTCGATGACCCAAATGAGCGCGCCGATCTCACCAAAGATAGCGTCCATGTCAAAGTTGGTGTTCTCAAAGACGTCTATCTGGCCTGGAAAGTCCCACACTTGAAAGTCCATGAACGAGCTGTCCAGCTTCTGTCAACATCAAATGGACGAGGACCAGCCGCGTCGAGAACTTACGCCATCGAGTCTTTTTGAATCCTGGCCGTCGACTCGAGAAACAAGGTCTCATTGGGGGGAAGCTTATGGAACACAACGCTCGAGATTGACGACTTGCCGCTCCTGGAGAAGGCACCGTCAGTTGTCGCGCCAACCGCATCGCGATCTTAGGGATAGCCTACCGTCTCTGTCCCATCAACAATAACCGCGGCTTCCCCTTGGTGGGCTGGGGCGGCGCAGGATCGATGGCTTTTTGCGCATTATTGGCTTGTGGTCTCGTACCGGTCTGTTCGTGAATTCGTCGGAGGTTTAGCGTGGCTGGACTCATGGTGCCAGAGCGAGAATGAGAAGTGAAGTTGTCATCGTCGCCCAACTCAGCCAGCAACTTGCTGCGGATGGGAGGGTTGAGAGTCATGAGAGGGGCAACGACAGTGGTGTGAGATGAGGTATCGGGCAGTATCTTGAGAGGGGTGCTTCTTCCGCCGCTACGAGAATGAGTCGACCGATGATGAGATTGCGAGAGCGCGGCAACGCGACAGAGGAACACGGTTGAGCGCGCGAGTCGTTGCTTTGGGCTTACCGGGCCCGTGAATTTGACCGCTTTGTTGCCATGCCACGTGGTGGACGAGCTGTTCGTTTGCTCAATCGGCCAGCTCCTCTCAACTCTCCTCGCCGCTCATCTGCAGGCATCTCGCTGGCATACACGGATACGGTGAGCCGCCACAGTCCCACGAGAGACGACACGGGCTTCGGGCACGCTCGCCAGTCGGCCTCGTGTCTTCTTATGCGGTGCTGCTCTTGGACCGACCCTGCGGCCTCCAGTCGCGGACGGCGGATGCGCAGCCAGGTGCCCAGCGGGTCGCGAGTCATTCGTGGAGCGGGCAGGCATGGAGCGAGGCCTGCTGTGTGACACGGACGGCTCCCGACACAGACGTCCGCGCCCGCCGGGGGGGAGGGTGCGCAACAGCTGGTGGTACGGGGCTCCCGTGCCATCGCCAAGCAGCCTGGGTAACACACCCGCCGGTCCAGAGGCACTGACTAGCTCTCCGTTGGCCCAGACGGCGGTCAAGGAAAAAGCAAGGGCTCGTGCTGGTCTGGGAGAGGGAGGGAAGATGGAGGGACGTGTACGGCGGTGCAACGTGCAACAGCTCGCCCACTGGAGCGCCGCCGCCGCGTACCGGGTACCAGGGAGAGGAAGGGCTCGCAAGCAAGAGGCGGTGGCGGGAGGGCGCCGAGGATGCGGCCAACAGCGGCGACAGACTGCGACGCAAAGGACAGGCGCTCTCGTCTTCACTCACCTCCATGGTTGCGGGTCACCCTCGATCGGAGGGACGCGACAGCAGCCAACGCGCGCGGCCGGGGAGCGGGGGGTTGAGGCGGACTCGACGCAAGAAAGGGTACGGAGCAGGAGATCCAGGCTCGAGGAGACGCAGCGCAGGCGAGACGAGCCTGGCCAGGCAGGCCTGGTCTGCAAGGGCCCTCGCGGCGAAGGGGGGGCGGCGAGGGGGCGCGGGCGACGGCGCGGAGAATCAAGGGCGTCAGGCCGTGCGGATAATGCAATTGACGAGCACGACGAGGCTACGGGTAGGGCCAGGGGCTCTCTGGGACGGGAGCGCGCGGCAGGCGGGCGAGGTTGGGTTGGCGGATGCGACGTGTGTGAGGGCGATGCGATGGCGATGGAGGAGACGACGTCGGGGGCGCTGGAGGCTGCCGTACGCACTAGGTGCGATTGCCGCCAACGGCCAGCCGGGTATAATTAGATGGACGGGGATGGGGGGCCGTTTCAACGTCATGCGCCCGCCCTGCCATCATCCTACCAGCTATTACCTTACCTCCCACCTCCGTACCGTTGCTCATGTATGCACGCGTCCGTCCGCACCTGCGAGTACGTCCAATTCCCCCGTTCAATTTATTAACCCGTTGCGGGAGAGAGGGGCTGTCTGTCTCGGAGCAAGCCCGCTCACCACCAGATAAGCACGTCCCTGCAGCGTCCCCACGGTCCCTGATTCGGCGCGCGTACTCGTACTCGCACCCTCGAGCAGCGTAGGTGCGTCCCACGCGCAGCCAGTCGGCGTTTATGCCATGCCGCCTGCGAGCCGATGCCACGCGAGCACGTCCTGCTTTGAGAAGGGCACCGAGAGAAGCACACGTGCTGCCGTCGAGTGCCACGTGCTACCCTAGACTCGTCCCTGTAAACCCCGGATCCGAAGGTTTCCAATGCTCGTCAGCCTGAATCGGAGATCCTTTAGTCACAGCTGAGAAAGGGTCGTCGACTGTTTGTTGGTCATGTTTTATTGTTGAGCCATGTTTGACAATGGAGTTTGCTGCTGTGCAGCGTACGTACACCTTTGCCGCCTTTCCCACCGCCACGAAGCGTGCCGTCTTGGGCAGCTTGATGACGCAAAAGCACACATCAAAGGCTTGCAGTTGGACGCCGTCCTCCCATCTGCGATGCTATCCAAGAGTTTGCTTACACCAATAACGCCCCAGATGCATCAGCCATTCACAAGCTGGCGTGTGAGCCTTGCGCCTTGTTGTCCGTCTTGGGAGACCTCCGCAGCAGCCCATGTATGAAACTCTTCCGTTTCTTCGTCCCCTTCTCACCCCGAGGCTCTGCAGCCCTGTCCGTAGCCCCGTTTGTTTGCGCAGCAGCACCAGCCGGCGGTGTTTGCTTTGGCCGGGCTTCCCTCTTTGATGGCTGTGGCGGGAGGACGCTGGCGGCGTCTTTGGCGCCTGGCGCTGCTGGGTGAAGCAGCGAGAGAGACTTGGAATGGCCTCGTCAGTACACCCCAGCTGAGCAATACATGTGCCAAGTTCATACCTTGATGTTCCGCCGTCCCGCCGTCTCGTGGTCCTGGCCCGACCCCTGAGCTATCCGTCCCCCGAGGTTCGCAATCTCACCGGCAAGCGTCTTGCCCGCCCAGCCGGAGCACTCCTCGGGCACCGGCACGAAGCGCACGAACCCGCGCGTCGGAGGCACCCTCAGAGCCTGCACGAGATGCGCCTGCAGCAGCGCGATGTTGCGCTTGTTCGACGTCATCTGCACCTGGCTGGGCAGGGCGCTGATGGCGATGGTGTACGCGGGCTCGAAGGAACCGCCGAAGAGCATGCAGACCCCGTGCTGCAGCGTGACGACGATGGAGCTCATGGGCCGGGTGAACCGTACTGACAGGTGCGTCGACAGCTCGGTGATGAAAGTGTACTCGTTCGTGACCTGGTCTCGAGTGAGCCACGGCTCGGGGTTCTCAGGAGTGATCCGGGTGGCGTCGAATCCTTACCATGACGTTCGTCTTGACCTCGGCCAAGACGACCGACTCGCCGCGAACGATTTCCTCCGGCGACCCTCGCGGCGTATACGTCGCCCGAGCCCCATCCGCGAACCGGCTGTGTCTCTGCTTCGCCAGGTCCGGCTTCGACCGCGGCCTCGACAGCCTCGCCCCGTCCGCCGACTGGGCCTGCCGAGCGTCTTTGGACCGGTGTGTCCTCTCTTCAATCACGGGCTCGAGACTAGACCTCCTCATGATCGATTTGAGCTTCCGCTCCGCCAGCGGAAGGTCCGGTGGCGGCGCGGGCCTGGTCGGGGCCGTCTGTAGCAGGACCGTCGACAGCCGAAAGGACTCTGCAGGCGACTTGGGCCGTCGCGGAGCCGGAGAACTGGGTTTCTCCATGCGTGTAGGTGATTTCTTGGGATTAGTCTCCAGCTCCTTCATGTTTACCGTCTTGATCGACCGGTGGTCCGCGTCCCGTGTCGACTCGAAGGGCAGAAGCGGCAGAGACGGGACGCCAGTGGAGGGCATTACTTAAAGAACTTTTGACCTGAAAGAATCATCCATCAGCAGCGTGCAATCAAATCAAGTTCGCTCAAGGTCATGAGCTTGCGATTCCATCAGCCCGTTGGTCATCTGAGGCTTAGCAACACAATTGCCGCAGCCCAACGACGATTCTGAAATAAGGGAGTAGAAAAAAAAAGGCAAGAGTAATCCCCGTTGGATCCCTTCCGCAGGGCGAGTCCCGGACCCGGCGAAGCGAAAAAGACTCTCGGTCACATCGAGAACGACCCGTCAATCTCTTGTGCGTACTCACTCTTGTGGGCGGATAAAGCCCTCGGCGGCTGGTTCCGCGCGACAGGTATATGGCTCCTTCACTTTACATCTATCGCGATACTCTCTCATCGATCATATCATCCCTGGGGATGGCAAGAGGTCGTTTGTTGGCAACACAACACGGGGCTTTGGTATCACGAGACACAGCCGTCCCACGACTTGAAACAAGTTGGTCATACAAAGTTCAGAACAGCTGCGTGCGATGCTTCCGCAAGCAGAAGCGATAGTTGTTTGAGATAATTGATGTTGGCTGCTTGCGCAGAGGCAACGTGATTTGGATATTTGCATGTCCAGGTGCTGAACATGTGTGTGTTCCGAAGAGGGACCAGGGCTGTAGTGGTTTGGCACAGCAATGTGTAGGAAGCTGCAAGAAGGTGGTGCCCGTCAATGACGTGGTGTATTGTTTCAGTCATTTGCGCCCTTTGGAAATAATTCAATCAAAAATAGTACAGCTTTGGACGGATAGAAAGCCGCCATCCTAACGGCATGGCCCCCCTGCCCAGCAGGTCTCCGCCATTATACGCTTGCGGTTTGCCTCCTACAAGGCTTTTTGGCATCTAGGACATGGCTGGGCTACCTTGCCTGATGCGGTGCTTGTGCGAGATGGCACCGATCTTGCGTTCCAGAAAGACCTGGAAGAGGGCCGTCACCAGCACGAACAACTCTAGCGGAACAAGAAGGACAGCCAAGATCAAGCTGGCCTCGCTTTGCCTGCAGAGCGAGCCAAACCGCGGCTGGGCCGTCATGTTGAGCTGCCTCCAGCGACATGTCCAGCTTTGGAAGGTGTCGACGGTCATGGACGCGTTGATGGCATAAAAGAAGGCCATGGCTACCAGGGCAGCGACGAAGCCCATCACTGGTGCCGCCAGGCTAGCGCTTGCATGCGCCCCGGTGCGAGCTCGTATCTGTGGCGGTTGTCAGTCACAAGCACGGCCGGAAGTGGGGAGGAAACTTACCACTGGCGTTTTGCTGGCACACAGAGACATGATGTTGGCGACTGTGACTACGGCGCTGCCGGCCACGAGCGCCGTGGTGGGCCGGATATCGAAGCTCTCCGGCCAGAGCGGGAGGAAATAGCCATCAGGAACGTGAGTATTCCTGTAGACGGCGAGCGAGTTGCCAGACAGGCCAAGAATGGTGATTCCGGCTGCCAAGGCCAGAACCGTCATGAGGATGCGCAGGCCGTGGATTATTCTGACCATGCACGACCTGGCCTTGCGCTGGACACCGTGCAAGTCGTCCTCGAATTCGGAAGCTGTGATCTCGTTCTTGAGACTGGATGACATCTTTCCTGCCGTGTAGTTATTTCGTGAAACGAACAAGTATCAATGCAGATCCCCAGCGCGGAGAAGAAGGGAAGGATCGACAGCCACAGGCCCGTAAAGACGAAGAAGGAAAAGAGAAACAAGGAAACCCGGAGAAGGAAAGAAAACTGGATCGCGGCGCTTGGGACTTTCTTGCTCGACAAGAAGCGAGGAGAGCAGTCAATTTACATGACCACGGGGGAGCGAAGATTGCTCGACCATCTAGCAAAGCACTCTCGACGCAGGCGCCTGTCACTCGACAGACGAATGACAGAACGAGGAGCGAGACGCCCACGCACGATAGCCGCGCCGCTAGGGTCGACCTGGAGTCGGGGCTACATATGAGAATGAGGCTCGCGAGACAAGAACAGCCGTCGCGATGCGGGATTGGCTGGCCGCCTGCGTGCGACGTCGGGTGAGGGGAGTGCCCTGGCGCTTACACGCTGGCGACGTCCAATGACCAAGCAAGCCAGCTGCTGGTGGTGCACTTCAAATAGACCCAGCCCCTGAGCCTGCCAGCCAGTTGGGACGAACAGGCAAAGACGCCAAAGACGCCGGCGACGGTCAGGGTCCTGGTGGCGCCAAAGCTGGATCCTTCTTCAGGTGTCCGGACGAGCGTCGGTTGAGCGAGCCTGGCGAGCGCAGGGCGGGTTGCCAAAAGGAACTCCACGTGACTGCTCACAGGGCTCTTCGACATCCCTCGCTGCTTGTTCCTTGTCTTGGTCTTGAGCAGCCTGGCTGGCCCGTGCAGCCCCGAAATCTATCGGGCGTCGCATTTGAATCAGACACTGAGTTTGCCTCGCTGCTGCCCCTCCCCGCGTTTGCGGACCAGTCGGGCTTGCAGGCTGCAGCATGATGACCGCCTACGCTTACATACATCGCCATCTGCCGGCCTCCACAACGTCCACATCGACGAGAGGGTTCTCGCGCCCTCGTAACAGCAGTCGTAACAGAAGCACTATAGCCCAACAGATCCGTACTCGTGGTGACATCGCCGGTGCCCTTGCCGCTGCTGAGAGCCGCCAGAGGCCGCGCTCGCTTCACTCGTGGTCTAAGACTCTAAGGGATGGAGGGACACCCCATTACCTGTGGATTGCGCAAAGACTTGATGATAGGATAGATATGCCGAGGCAGACAGTGAGAGATGCGAGGCTCACAGGTCAAGTGCGTGTAGACTCTGCCACGTGGTGTCTGAACCACTGCCCCGATTGACGACTCGACTACCATGACGAGTCGTCGTCATGACCGGAGCTCACAGTACTCCGTATAGAGAGATGAGATCACTAATCCGTGTGGTCGGGACGCGACATTGCGGCCTCGACATGGCAATCATGACTGACAGCGGGAGTAACGATGGCGTTTCTGCACGTAACAGCCATCGAGGCGGCGCTCCGAAACAATGACCAAACAAGGCCAAGGGAAGCCGTCTGCGTGTGTGGAGACGTCAAGGACAACGATGGTGCTCGTCGAAGAGCTCGGCATGGAACTACTCCGTACCCCGAACTCGTAAAATGTGCCTTTACTCGTACCTACGCAGCCTGTACGAGTACCTACGTACGAGTACTCCGTAGACCACCCGTACATGCCAAGGGCTCTGGATCAGTCCCAGCCGGTCGGGCATCGACGCCTGTCACCGACTTGCATGGATGCGATGCGCGTGGCGTCGCCGACCAACCGTTACACGGACGGCGCCTGGCGAACTGGTCGTTGCTTGACGTGAAGGACAAGGCGAGAAGAAGGAATTCTTGCCAGAACCTGAGTAATGTAAATGGCCGGGATGCCGCCGGGCTGGACGGCCGCGGCATCGTTGGAGTAAACGTTCACGCTGGCTTCGCCACGGTACGCTCCGCTTCCGACGCCGAGTCGTCGGATGGCGCCCATGCCCCAGTTCCACAGCAGACACCCGGCAAGTGGCCCGAGTCGACCGGGGGGCAGCGAGCGTTTGGGCCGGGGGGCGCCCCAAGCTCCGGATGCCCCGAGGCTCGGACAGGCTGTCTGTCAGGCGTGTTAGCCAACGCCGACCTCGTAATACCCAACCAAGGATACTGACAGCCGAACGGGCGGTGGCTTTCTGCACCAGACGGCAAAGGGCATCATCGACAAGGTTTTGGCTAGCGGCCGGGAGCCCACAGCATCGGGAGGCGATGCAGAGTCCCGACAAACGGTCCCAGATATGGCAACCGACCGACCGCGCCCATTGCCGACCGGTTTCGCCGTCCGGGACGGGCCTCGCGAATGCGTCGACGCTGCGGGTCGGTTGCGGCGATTCATCCCCCCTCCCATCGTTCCCCCGCTCGTTCGTTTGCTCTCCTCTCTGAGGCTGCGGCTATCGACAGCTCGCCAGGGAGGTGTTGTTGCCGACGGCTCGTAGGGGATGCTGTCGTGTCGACTTTGTGACGACGCAAAGACCAGGTCGAGCGGCCGGCGGCGGACAGGAGGGCCGCCTCTCGCGTCTCTTGCAGGGCGCCGCCAAAGAACAATGGCAGTATCCGTACCTAGCTAGGTAAGTATGGAGTACGGAGTACTGTAGAAGCAGAGGCAGCAATGCAGCGCTGGATTGGCCTGAATACGAGCAGGGCCATGCACGGCATCCCGGGGCCCGGTAGTTGTCCCTGGGCGGGGGCCCCCCTTGCCCCCCTCCCCTCCCCATCCCCTCCCCACCGCGACCCCCGTATGCCCAGCCTGGCCCTGCCGGCGGCAGCGCTCCCCCGCCCAGGGACACGCCCGACCTGCGCTGGACGGATCCCTGAGCAGCTGCCGGCGCTGGCTGGGGCCTGAAAGCCTCCAAAGCTTCCCACCCCCCCTGGTCCGTTCCCAGGTCCCAGGACGTCGGGATGGCCAGCAGCCGTCGCACGCTGACGACGTTCTTCGGGCGTCGATGCTGTCAGTTCGATTGCCTTCCCAAAGCCTTTCCCTGCCCATCTTGGCAGCTGGGATAATTGTCCGTCGGCGACCGCAATTTAAGCTCGCCGCAGACTACGAGTGCTCGTACTCGTCGTCGACGACGACGTGCTCCAGAGTCCACACACGTATAAGTTGACAGGTCCGCTCCCACCGCAGCTGACGCACGGTACGACACTGTCAGACAGACAGACAGACATACGGACGGACAGACGGACGGACGTACGGACAGGACCACGGACCTTTGCCCCTGCTGCCCCTACATCCCCTTCCTCGTCTTCGGATCCCCCCTCGGGTCTCACGGCACGCACACCTTACCATCCAGTTGGGTCGTCCTTGTCCCAACATCGTGGCCACCTCACCTCATCTTCTCCCGTTCACCACGCCGTTGGCGCAATGCATCTCCCGGAGCTAGGCCACGCGCCAGTGGCCATGGGCCGTGTCGGCGGCATGCTCTCCCGGAAAGAAGCCACAGAGTGCGGCAGCCGTGACGACTTCGTGAGTTGCGGAGCCCTCTTCCCACACCCGAGTACCTGCTTTGGCGTATGGCAGTCGGCTAACGACCAGCGGTTGCTCCAGCATCTCTTCTCCTCCCTACCGCCAGAGCTGCGCCTGAGGATATGGCGGCTGAACATGCCCAACTCTCGTCTCGTCTCCATGCGCTGCGGCACTGGCTCGCCGTCACTGCACGAGAAGTCGTTACGCTGCTCCGGCTGCATGACGGGATGCACTTCCAACGCGCCGATTCCAGTCAACCTCCATATCTGCGCCGAGTCGCGCGTCGAGGCCTTCAAGAGCTACAGCCCCGCCTTCGGCTTCGCGCGAGGGCCCGGCCAGGTCATCTTCAACCCGGAGACGGACATCCTCTTCTTCGGCCCGCGCGAGGGCTACATGGCCGCCGACTCGCAGTTCCATACCTGCATGTCCATGTGCGACCAGGCCGAGCTCGCCCGCGTGCGCCGCATCGCCATCAGCGACGCCCTGTTCTGGATCGACGACACCTACAGGTCCATGACGGCCGCGAGCCTGACCGTCGAGGTCATCAAGCAGCTCGCGCTGCGCATGCCCTCCCTGGAGCAGGTCATCTTCGTGCCCCGGGAGGAGGACGAGGCCGGCGACCTGGCCGTGGTCCGGGAGCGCATGGCGCGCCAGATCCAGATGGCCGTGGCCACCGTGTGCCAGCAGGTCCGGCATTGGAGACCGCCGCCCTGGCACATTGTCTGCCTGGGCGCGCTCGCGACAATGGGCGGCTGAGCAGGCCGGCGCTGAAACAATCGTTCGAAGAAGAAACTTATTTCCCCCCGTTTTTCCCTTAGTGACTCGGCCGCAACAGCGTCGGTCGACACGCGAATCATAGACACGGCACACCTTCGCCATGCTATCAGGCAATGCTACAGTACTCGTACGTGCAGGCTGAGAGACAGAGACAGACCCCTGCTCGCCCTCGCGCTAGATGGCTAGCCACCCCGCCCTGCGTCCTAACGGCCAGTGTCTCTGCAACCAGCGACCAGACCTTATTCCTAATCGGGCCAGCTGATGGAGAGGGCGCGCCGAGGGGCTGGTGGAGCCATGGCACGGCCAGCCGGAGAGGAAAGAGGAGAGACTTGGAAAAAGAAATCCCTGCTGCTGCCTCGGACGCGGTTCGGCGTCGTGCGAGGGACACTCTTGACAGGTTACCGGCCTCTTTGGCCTCGGAGCTGGCGAGGGTGGAATGTTCAAGACAGGCGCAGCTGAAGGCTTCTCCCGGGGCGCTGCAGATGTGCGGAATGGAGAGCCACGTTGTTCCCGTCAGGAATGGGTTGGTACGCGCAAGGGACGGGATCGGAATTCGGCCTTTGGCCAAAAGGGAGCGTGGTTGCGCGGGGACGGCCGTGCGTTATTCATATACGCCACCTACGGCTAACTTGTGTAATATGATGGGAGCTGGCATTTTCTAGGACGTGTGCGAACGCGGCGAAATTGCTCGACGACTTCTCGGGGCGGAGAAATGCCCATGACGATATGCACTTGTAGCTCGCTACGCTGAATCTGTTATGGGCGTTTCTCATGCATGTCTCAGCGACATGTCCCTGCGTGTGCCATGTGTCGTGTCACATGTGCCGTCTCTGAACCTTCGAAACTGACGGTGCAAGTGTGCGGTGACACGGCTTTGCCTCATGAGGACATCGAGTGCCGTCGCATCATGGCATGGCGGGCTGGCTTTCCCCTCCGTTCACTGCCGTGACTCCGTTGGGGACGCCGCCGCTGCCGCCGCCGTCCCCGATGCCCAGCCCGATGCCCTTCTTTCGACCCCTCACCAGTGCCTCCAATGCCCGTCCGACGGCCGGCAGGTCTCCCAGCATCGTGAGGTGGCCGCGCTCAGTGCTCACTCGCCCCGATCGGACGAGGGAGTAACCCGCCGGCAGCATGGCCTCTTGAGCGAGGACCACGCCATCACCAGAGCGGAAGAGCAGGTTGTCGTAGGCATCGGCGCGGGCAATCCCATCCCTCCCGTTCACCTGCGCCGCATACACCGTGGGGATGGCTTTGCCGTACAAGACGGCGTGCGGTGGATAGGCGTTGGCGGACTCGAGGGCCGAGGAATGGGAAAGCTCGGCGCGGAAATTGCTGACGGCCGTGAGGGTGCGGCGGAGATAGCTAAGGTATCGGTCACGGTCCGGGATCGGGGGTGAGGTCGGTGGAGATTCCGGGAGTGGGGCGGTGCCGGCATGATTCCCGGCATCGTTGAGCTGAGGCGCGATGGTGCGGTCTCTGTGGGCGGCCTCGTTCACTGTGCTCTGGACTGTTCTTGCTCCGTTGGTGCGGATGCTATCAGGAGTGTCCGAAGACTTCTTGTCGGATCGGGTTCCTTTGAGAAGAGAGTTCGGAAACAGAGACGACAACGGCGACAAGACTTGCTGTTTATCTCGAGTATGCGGGGGCAGAACCTGTCCCACGCAGGGGCTGAGACGCCACTTGACCCAATCGTCGGCGTTAAAGAAGTCGACGGGATAACTCTCTCCAGTTTCCTTGTCAACAAAACAGAAGCCATCGTCTGGGAGCAGGAGAAATGAAGTCCGAATCGAGAAGTTTACCTGCGCCGTGAGCAACTTCTCGTTGAATAGCACAGCATCGCCATTCCGAAACGGACCGAGGATATTTATGCACCGCTGTGGCACACCTGCGTATAACACCCCCGCAAATAAATCCGGCTGCTGGTTGACCACATGTCGCGTTATCAGACCCCCCAGGCTGTGCGCGATGACGAGAGCCCCGCGGGATTCTGGTGCCACGCCAGGCTGATTCGAGGGGAGTCCCGCCAGAAACTCTCGTAGCTTGCTGGATGAAATTGCCGGGCTTAGCCGCCAGTCGTAGCCGTAGTCCCATACACGCAACTTGCCGCTGCGAGCGTTGTCGCACGATCGAAGGCGCTTGAACAACTTGCGAGAGATGTCGATGGGTCCAATGTGTTTGAGCATGCCATCTGGCACAATCCGCTCCTCCATTGTCCCTTCGTCTTCGTCTTCAAGGCCCACCTCGAGGTTGGCCTTGCGCATGTTGAACCCTAGTTTGACCGGAGCCCAGAGCTGTTGATGCGGTGGCTCTGCGGATCGTAGCACCGACCCACGATATCCACCAAGAATGACGATATCTCCTGTCAGTTCCTCGAGCAGGCCATCCAAGCCGATCGACGAACTGCCTTTCGGCGGAGAGGTGCTTGCGGTGCCAGACACCTCTCGATCGATGACTGTTTGGCGAGAGCCAAGGTTTTCATCAGTAGAGCTCGAGAAGAAGCCGTTGAGCGAAATGGACGACCTGCGAGAGGCAGCTTGGAACCGGGCGAGACCCGGCATCTTGAAGTTGGGGACATCGGGTAAGCTGTCCCTGATCGCCATAAGGCGAATGTTGACCATCTCGCGCACGTCCTGGAAGCGGTCATCGTCACCGAGGGAGGAGGCGCGGGACAGGCTGTGATAGAGGATGCTATCGTCGGATGTTACCCTACGGAGCGCGGGAGGGCGGGATTGTGTTTGAAGGGGAGGGGGAGCTCCTGTCAACCGCGAAGGCGGCATGGGCGCCCTGCCAACAGGGCCGCGGGCATCTTTCGGCCGGTGCACGAGGGTGGCAGAGGCTGGTGCACGTGTAGCTCCCGACATGGGGCCACTACCATGACCGTGCTTACCGTCCCCGGTAAAATTGGACAAGAATGAGGTCGGCAGAGACGGCAGCAGATGTGTTGGCATGCTGAGAGACGGCAATACTTTCTGCAATCTCTTGAGTGCTTCCTGGCCAGCAGACTTGGAGCGGTGTTGCCTCGTGGGACCCAATGCAGACCCTAGAACGCCTCGAGTCTGTTGAGAGCGGATGCTCTTGTCTATGACAAAGTTCTTTGGCCCCGGCGCCCACGGTGACGGCAAAGAGAGCGGCTCGGGTCGTCGTGGCGACGGACTTCCCGGTGTCCGACCAAGGTTCCCGGTGGTCTTCTTTAACAACTCATCTCCTGCGCGAGAGATCTCCTCGGGAGATGGGATACGCTCCGGAATGCTTCCATACACTCCGACTTCCGTGTCTGCTATGGGCCCGTCAAAGTAGCCAGGTTCCGGTATGCGCCCCAATGCGGCTGCCTTTTCAGTCGCTGGTGTTTGAGATGAAGTCAGATGGCTTGCAGCCGAGCTCATTGCCGGTTGAAGAGCCGCCTGGGCGCCATCCTGATCCTCGAAGACGGACGTGTCATCTTCAAGGGCGTCGGCAAGGTTGCCGGGTTGCGGCGGCGATTCTTGCTGGGGTTGTGGTTCCTGAGAATGTTTGTGATTGAGGTCTACCACCGCCGGGTGGTTCACAATGTCCATGGCCGTGACATGTGTAATTGTGAGGAGAAAGCCGAAGGAACGGGGAAGAGAAGCTTGGAAGCTCACGTCAGAGAAACGAAAGGCTGATTATTACTGCTTCTAGATGGGCGCCGGTGACGTTTGTTTCGCAGACCGGACGGACCAATGGGATGCGTTAGTGGGTTGCTGAAGCCGTCGTGAAACGTTCGTTTCTTCTGCAGGGCGTTGATATGAGGCGACAGGAACACACGAAAGAATGAGCGGACAAGCGAAAATAAAGACTCTGGCATCTGAGCAGTGGATCAGTCCGACGTCAAGCCGAGGACGACGCTTGTGACGGTCTTGGGCACTCGGACTGAAGGGCCAGTCGCTGTCAGCGACCGCGGGCCCTATCTTTTGCCTCCTTGGCCGTCAGCAGGAAACCGCTTGCTTCGGAACCCCAGTGGGGCCCCCGGAGCTCCCGGACGGGCTCGACGTTGCGTAAGAGCCAGTTAGGCTGGGGCCGCAATGTTTTAGGTTAGTGGCTGTGAGCCGGAGTCCAGTTGTCCAGTCAGATTGCTGGTTCGTGGTAGCAAAGGCGGCAACCCGCGTACGCCCCGCCAGAGTCTCTCAAGCTCCAGCTGAAGCCATTGGGAGGCTCTGCTGACCGTAGATGGGCCCATTCGCGTTCTCATATACCAGTAAAGGAGGGCTCTTTCGCTCGCAAAGACGAGAAGGCACCGCCCACGTACCTGGGACGAGACAGGAAGCGATGTTGTCCAGCAAGACTGATCCAGGACTCCAGGCCTTCCGGGGGAGCCAGCCCATGCAGTGATCGCGGGGCGAGCTCCGTTACGGGCGGGTCTTGCACGTGAAAGTCGCCCGATGAAAGATTGCGTTCTTGACTCGCGGTGATGAAGATGGATATCGATGTGGTTCATGTCATGCAGTGCTGCTGGTCTGTGCATCAAGCTGTACGAGCGCAGCGCGGGAGGTGATGCTGGAGGCACCTCGACCGGCAGGTTCGTGCTCACCCGCTTCGCTGCAAGGTCCCGTCGTGCTCCTGCCTCCGCTGTGGCGCGCAGTCGCAGCAAGAGGGAACGAACCAGTGTGGCTCGGTCCCTTCCTCTAGCTCCAGCTGGGCAGGCCCCGCCAACGTCACCGGCCAAGGATGGCCCTTTGCAGGCATAACGACGGCTCCGCAACGCCAGATGATGTTGACCTCCCGCCTCCTTCGCCAACATCGAAGCTTGAATCTGTCCCGAGCCAGGCCAATTCGCCCTCTCACCACTGACGCCGAGCCTCGCCCGTACGCACGTGCCCCGCCGACAGCAAAGCAGCAGTGCTCCTGCTATCCACAGCCATGAGCACCCTCGAACCAAGGCCGCCGTACTCCGAGGCCGAGCTCGCCGCGCTCTACCCGCCGCAGCTCCGCCTCCAGCTCGTCCAGATCCTGCTCCGGCACGGCGAGCGCACGCCCGTGAACCCGCGCTTCACGAATGCTGGCCTGGCGCCCTTCTGGCCCTACTGCTCCGCTGTCCGCCACCTGCGCTCGGCCGTTCTCGACCCCCGCGCCGGCAGCCAGAGCCCCGAGACGCCCTACTCCACGCTCGAATGGAAGCGCCGCCTCGAGACTTTCGGCCCCAGTGACGCGCCGGTGATTGCCGCGGGCCCCAAGGGAGAGCTGGACAACGTCTGCGAGGCGGGCATGCTGACGGATCGCGGGCGCGAGACCACACTTCAGCTTGGGCAGCGACTGCGGAGGCTCTACGTCGACCAGCTCGGCTTCCTCCCCGCCGGCGTCAAGGACACTGATTTTATGTACTTGCGCGCGACTCCCATCCCTCGCGCCCTCGAGTCCATGCAGCAGACCCTCAGCGGCCT
The DNA here is from genome assembly GCA_024341135.1 of Tolypocladium album. Classification (NCBI taxonomy): domain Eukaryota; kingdom Fungi; phylum Ascomycota; class Sordariomycetes; order Hypocreales; family Ophiocordycipitaceae; genus Tolypocladium; species Tolypocladium album. The sequence continues at coordinate 17,787 of JALHCF010000033.1, read as the reverse complement.
TTACCCTGCCCACACCCGTGCGCCCGACTTCCCTCCGCCCACGATTCTCTCCCGCTCGCCCGCCGACGAAACGCTTTTCCCAAACGATGGCAACTGCCGTCGTTTTGCAGCACTCGCCCGCGCCTTTGCTCAGCGAGCTGCTGATCGGTGGAACGACTCGGAAGACATGGACTTCCTAAACAAGAAGCTGGGCAAGTGGATGCCCGACGACAGCCCCAAGGTCGCTGTCGACTCTCGCCCGCGCCTCAGCGGTATTCTGGATACGGTCAATGCTTCACGCGCCCACGGCCCGCAGACGAAGCTACCCAGCGAGTTCTACGACCATCGGGTCAAACAAGTCCTGGAGAAGATTGCCGTTGAGGAGTGGTTTGATGGCTACAAGACTAGCCAAGAGTATCGGACGCTCGGCATTGGCTCCCTGCTGGGCGATATTGTCTCTCGAATGGTCGGCAGTGCTGAGCAGAGCACCGCCGATGGCAAGTACGAGGTCATCAACAAATCGGGTGCCGCTGCCACGCCCATCCGTTTCGGCCTCAGCGGCTGCCACGATACTACCCTAGCCGCCATCGTGGCTAGCTTAGGTGCCTTTGACAGGGACGATTGGCCGCCATTTACTAGCCATGTTGCTGTCGAGCTCTTCTCCCGCGCCGAAAACCCGGCGCCCCTCCCCGGAGCCACCGCTTCTACAGGAGCGTCCTGGTGGCCGGCCTTCTTGGGCGGTTCGCGCGCGGGCATGCCTCCCGGAGGCATCGGCCGCAAACCCACCCCAGATCTGACTGACTCGGAGAAGCAGCAACTCCAAGGCTATTACGTTCGCGTCCGGTACAACGACGAGCCCATCACAGTCCCCGGCTGCAGAGCCCCCGGAAAGCACCTCGACGGCGATGAGTCCTTCTGCACTCTGGTATGGCCCGCCCTTCTTATCGTTGGGAACTCTTTCGTTAACTATAGGGCACAGGAAGCGTTCAAAGCCATCGTGGACAAGTTTACGCCGCGCGACTGGAAGCAGCAGTGCCGTGCCAACGTCAAGACGCTGGCCTTCCCCGAGAAGCCTGAGCCCGCCGGATACTGATGCCACTGGAGTGCATCTCTCAAGGTCTGCTAATTTTATACTTTGTCAACCATTGCACTCAAGGGAGTTTTGCGGCGTTGGTTAGAAGACTCGGCATTTCCCTTGGCTATACTTATATATACCCACGGGCGGAGAATTGGATTCAAGTATGGTGAAGGGCTTGTGAACACGTGAGTGACATATACCGTAGGCTGAGGCTCTTTCAGGGACCGAGACGTAGGCAGCTTCTGATATCTAGAAAAGCGAAGGCTGCTTTCATTCTGCACACAAGAGAAGCTTGAGAACCAAAAGATGCTACTATATTTGCCGCTACTACTAGTACTACTACATTTCGCCTCGCGTGTTCCTGGAGTCACCACAGTCCTCTTCTGATGCTGCATGGTGCTCCAATGCTGTCCCAATGTCCGTGGATGCATCCGGCTTCCAAGTGTTTTGTTTCTGTCATGTCCATCTCTTGCAACCCAAATATGCCCTGGGCAGTGCAGATTGTCCCCCTTCACTCTCATCCGCCCGTGTGTCCAGAGACTATCAGGTCTCGGAAATAGTAATAAGAAGACACAACATCATATACTGAAAGACGATAATTAACAAGTATGAGGAGGGTAAAGAGATGAATAAAGTGTGTAGAAAGGAACCGACTGGGTAAGCAAAAGACAGACGACCCCGAAGCCATTACAACATGTAGGAGTTTCCCACACCATTCTTGCGCGGGAAGTGGCTGATTATGCACCGTAGGGGTCGATATTAGTTGGCCACTTCTTCCTCGACCCATCCGTTCAAGCCGCCCTGAATAGCTAGACCGAAGCCATTGGCACCCATTCCACCAAAGCTGGACTGGTATTGGTGACCGCGTCGTTCGCCCTCGCTTCCGTTGCTGCCAGGGCTGGCTCCGCCGTTCTCGAAGCCGGGAGCAAGGACAGGCAGGCTGACGGCTCGGCTGTGCTGGCCACGGGGCCCAGGCGCGAGAAGTCCACCGATAGTGGTCGCACCAGACGTGGCCGCGTTAGCCGCGTAGCCGTTCGAAATGCTGGCCGATTGCCCATGACCACCCAGCTGAACTTGCTGAGGGACCTCAAGCGACAAGTCGTTCGGGGACGACTGGGTCGTGTTGAACAAAACATTTTGCTGCGCGGCCCACGGGTGTTGATGCTGGCCCTGTTGCTGTGGCTGCACCTGCTGCGACAGCTGATTCAGGTACATGGTGAGCGGGTTGTTGTTGGCGTTGAAGAGGGCAGCCGATTGCTGAGCACTGGTGCCGTTCTGGGGCGAGCCGCTGTTCTGAGAGCCGTTTTGAGGGGGAGGCGACACCCCGTCACCTCGGGGCGACTGGTTCTGCTGCAGCTGCCGGGGAGGATTTCCACAGCGATCCTTGCCAAAGTTGACCTTGAACCTTCGATACTCCTCTTTCCCGCGGATGGCCTCGATAGCCTTGATGGCGTTGGCAATGTTGGTGAAGTTGACAAAGGCGCAACTCTTCTCGCGTAGAGTATTGACCAGCTCAATCTCGCCAAACTCAGAAAAGTCCTGTCGGAGACGATCCTCAGTCCACGTCTCGTCCAGGTTGCCAACGTAGACATTGCGTGAAGCGCCGCCGCTGACGGCCAATGCTATGGCTGGAGGCAAGGCACCCGAGTGCTTGCCCCATCCGATTTTCAGTCTCCTGTTGTGGATCATGAGGCCCTGTAGATTGCTGAGGGCATAGAAAGAGGCGGCAGCCGTGGGATCGATGAAGGTGACGAAGCAAATGTGCTTGTCCGGGATATAGCGAATATGGTGCAGCAGGCCACCCCTGACAACATTGCAAATCTCTTCGATGGTGGTCTCGGGATGAATGTTACCGAGATAGATGGTGCGGTTACCAAGGTTGTTGATGCCGCCAGCGGTCGTAGCGACGGCGGCGGCGGCGACGGACTGCTGGGCAAGAGCATTAGAAATAAGATCGCGATCGGCGCCAGTCAACATGTGCGCGTAGCCAGGAGCGATTCCAAGATACTGAGCCGCGTTCTGCTGTTGAGTCTTGGAAACGTAGGCACACCTGTCCTTGCCGTAATATACGCGACGGGGTGCCTGCCACTTGGGCTCCTGTGGAAGCTGAGAAACAGCCTTGACGGCATTGGCGATGGAGAGATAATGGACGAAGGCGATGCTCTTCTCTCGCACAATCTTGATGGTGTCAATGGCTCCAAACTTGCCGAGGTCCTCCCGCAGCTCAGCCTCGGTTATCTCCTCTGGAAGATTCCCGAGGTACACGTTGCGAGAGGCGCCAGACTGCTGAACAGCCAAAGCGACAGACGTCGGTACCTGCGAGGGCTTGCCCCAGCCAACCTTGATATCCTGGCCCTTGATGCAGAGCTTCTTCAAGATTGCGTCGGAGTGGAAGTGGGTGGCGGAGCTGGCATCAAGAAAGGAGATGAAAGCACAGTTCTTGTCAGGCAGCAGGCGGACAGATTCAATCTGACCGCTCCTGACATGGCCCAGGATCTCCTCAGCGGAGGTGTCTGGCGGGATGTTGCCGAGGTAGACTGTTCGGCTGGTCCCGGTCACGACGCCAGAGCCCATGGAGACCGGAGAAGCAGGCTGCATCGGAGTCTGCAAGCTGAAGCCGCCAGTAGGGGACTGGGGAGGAAAGAACTGAGGCGCGCCATAGGTGGAGGGAGAAACCATGGTTTGGTAAGACTGAGACGAGATGGTCTGCTGGACAGGGCTCGAGAGGCCCCCGCTGTGCTGCTGGTTGTTTCCATGCGGCTGCTGGCCCTGCTGGAAACCGGTCAAGCCCTGGAACTGCGGACTGCCAAAGACGGCAGGGCTACCGGGCTGGAAAGGGCTTCCAAGGAGCAGCTGAGATGGGAGAAGAGGGGTGAACTGCATGTCAAAAGCCGTGCCCGGGGTGGTCAAGTCATTGCCATTGGGCGGCGACGCCGGCTGGTTCTGGCTCATGTTCTGGGTGTTGAGTGACGGGATGTTGCCTCGGCGGGGGTGCCGGTCGGCAAACCCCGAGATGTTGGAAGTGAAAGCACCGTGGGAGAAGCCCGTGTCGCTGTTGGACGGCTTCGAGGCATGACCCTGGAAGCGGTTCGCAGCATTGGCCTGATTGTGGCCGATAGGTCCGTTGAGGTCCTGCATGCCGAGCAAGTGAGGGGGGACAAGCGAGTCCCGCCCGACGTGCGATAGAACCGCCGTTTTGAAGAACAAGACGTGCCCCCAAAAGGCACGAAAGGAGCGAGGTGAGAAGCAAGCTTGGCTCCAGCCAAGACAGCTGGAAGGCTTGACTCGTCAGATGGAACAGCTCGCAAAGGATTCAATTCCGGCTGCCAGATGAGCCAGCGAAGATATTCAGAAGGAACGCCGTCGGAACAATGGAGGAGTATCAATCGAATCCGCAGAAGTGACTGTGTCGTGGGGAGCCAAAATGGGATGAAAGACGAATGTATGCAAAGCTAGGCTGATACAACGGTTGTGTTAACCGTGAACGGTATCCAGAGAAAGTTAAACGAGCAGTCGTCCGTTGCAACGAGCAGGCAGGCAACCGATCGATTCGAGCCGACAGTCGTCCGAAGTAGCGACGCGGTAGAGAGATGAGGACGAAGGATACGAGGGGCGGTCGAACTGGTGTTGCTGAGCGAGGGTGTCGAAGGCTAAAGTAAACAGAGTCGAGAGGCAACGCGAGCAAAGGCGGCGGGAGAGGTCTCTCGAGATGTTGTAGCTGGGCTGCGAGCCAAAAAAGAAGAAAATACTTAAGAGGTGGAACGAGCGTCGATAATGTCGAAGAAAGTGAAGCGTTCTCAAAAGCAGGCGTCAAGGAGCAGCTGCATCTGGAGCAGGGACAAGCTCACAGACCCAAGGTAGAAGAGAGTGCCTCCAGGAAGAGAATAGGGACCGGCGGGCGAGATGAGCGCGTACCGAGCACAAAGAAAGGGACGGGACGGCGGCGGGCGGACAGAGGTCGACGGTAGGGGATTGGTCGGCCTGAGGCTCGCCTGGGAGGTGTAGAGGCAAGGTAGGGAGTGAGGGAAGTGGGAGAGGGAGCAAGGAGACGAGAGCGACGAGGGTACGAGTACGGGACTGTACGAGTAGAGTCGGGATGGGGGTGTGGAGCTGAACGGGGTGGAAAATAAGGGACAATGCAACCACGACGGATCAAGCCTGACCCCGTCAGTCGAGTCACCTTAGTGGCCAGCGGTACCTTGGGCGAGCAGGCGCAGCGCAGCGGGCAATGCCGAAGAAGGCGTCGATCAACAGGAATCGACAATAAGAGACAAAACGCCCAAGTCTTCCCGAACAAGACCGGGCGGCCAGGACGCACTTTTTTTTCGTGGAAATGGCCGCAGAGAGTCGAGGCGAGGCGAGGCGAGGCGCAAAGTCTAGATGAGCAGCGGCCGGGTCAGGGGCCGTGGCACTTGGGGGCCGTCGACAAGGTACCTTACGATGTCGCTCAACGCCGGCAGAGAGGACGCGCTGGTTGGCCCAGGGCCACAATTACAGAGTCAAATTGGCCCGGCGGGCGGCGGCATCTGCCACTGGGAGCACGCGAGACGATGCTGGAGCTGGAGCTGCCCTGAAAGGGGGGGCGTGTGCACTGCCAGAACGGATTGGGCGATGGAATTGGCCCGCGCTGGTAGTTTAATGAACCCCTGGCAGGGATGGTCGTGGCCCAGCCGGGGGGCAGCTTGTACCTCGAGCGCCGTGAAACGCCTGGAAGGGTACATGCGGCGCGTGGTTCGCGACAACGCGAGCAAGCAAGCCCCGTGGCCACCGATAGAATCGGATACCCTGCGCTGCGTCGAAGCTCGCCGCGGGAGTCGAGGGCGTGAGATGCGCTTCTGACATCAATCGCCTTCCTCGGGGACCGGTGGACGGCTCCAGGCGCCACGAGATGCGAGCGCGGAGGCCAATGGCGTGCAGAGGTGCCTTGATCCACGGCTCGGCGGGCGCAAACGAGCCAGCGCCAGCGCCCCAATTGGCTGCCGTGCTCACCCGCAGCTTGCATGATCCCCTTTCCCGGACAGGCGCGCAGTGTTTCGTCAATCAGGCTTCCTTGTTGGGCGTGTGAAGGATCGCCGGAGCAGCCAGGAGAATTCAATGACAGTTGAGTGTCTGCCAGGTACTCGACCGTTGGGTGCTGCACGGGACGAGAGGCGACCGACCAAGCGCTAGGTTGACAGCCGGCTCGACCCCCCAGCCCGTCCCGAGTCTGCCGTCCATCTGATCAGCGGGTGCAGTCGTTCGATTAGCCAGGGCGCAGTGTAGCATCAGCCTTAACACCTTATCGCCAAGGGAGTATTTCTTCATCGGACTGCGGAGTACTCCGTACCGTGCATATTAATTAAGGTACCCTCTGCAACCCGGTCATTAAGCGCAAATGATTTCCACCCAGGGTACTTGGTCGGTCACGTGTGTGACCGGTCAGCCCGGTGGAAAGGAGACGCGAGCAATACAGTGACAACTCAGGGGCTGCGACGCGCCTTGGAAGGTGGAATTGGCGGGCAGATAGATGAGGTACGGCGTGTTTTTAGCTTTGTTGAACAGGGAGAGAACCTCGCACGACGAGTTGACGAACCTTCATGCTGGGATCAGGGTACAGTGCTTTGGCCACTGCGTGCTTGGTGCTATGTGTTGTAGTCTGGGGATGGACTTCTCCGCGACGCACAAGACAATGTCTTGTAGACGCCTGTCAAGCAGCCTTACTAATAGTTGCTGCAAACGAGTAAGATCCGCTACATTCAGGCGGAGAGACGGCAACTTGTAGGCCGATTACAGGAAGCTCATCAACGTTCTGCCAATCGCCCAAGGCCCTTCTCCCGCGGCAGACTTGAACTCCCCAAGACACGCGTGCCTCCCACATACGTACCGACGAGAGCTGTCAAGGTCAAGGCAAAGATATCGACGGCGCATGTTGCAGTTCCGTCCAATTTCCGAGTCTCTAAACTCCTCTAAGTGATGATGCATATGAGCTGTCTCAACATCAAGCTTCACTTGAAGCAACATTCTCCCGCAGTTCCAATCCCTCCTCGATGAAGAACCGCCTGCCACCTCCAGTTACTTGCTGGTCTTCTATGATCGTCTATGGCTTGCAGCGGCCCATGAAACGGGGATACAGGCACGTCGTGCGCACCGTGTGCTGGGCGGCCATCCACGCCAGGAAACGCTCCAGACCCAGGCCGTAACCGCCGTGCGGCGAAGTGCCGTACCTGGTGCCGCCGTTAGCGCTTGGTTGCGAAGAAGTCACACGCGAATGGCTGATACTCACTTTCGCTGGTCGGTGTACCAGTAGTAGTCCTTGGCCGGGATTCCCTGCTTGTCGTACGCTGCCAGCAGCTCATCGTAGCCCTCCATTCTCATCGAGCCGCCGACAATCTCGCCGACGCCGGGCATCAGGCAGTCGACGCTCTCGGTGACCCGGAGGTCGTTGGGGTCCTTCTTCATGTAGAAGGCCTTGATCTCGACGGGGAAGTGCGTCAGGAAAATGGGGCGGTTAATGGCGTCCGTCATCTTTCGCTCGGCGGCCTCGGCGATGTCGTCGCCGAAGACGTGAGGGTTGCCGTCCTCGTTGGGGATGGGCGGGTCCTGCTTGTTGAGCCACTCGATGGCGTCAGAGTACTTCATGCGCATAAAAGGGCGTGAAGGCCGGCTGAAGCTGGGGTTGAGCTCCTTGAGGAACGCTGCCATCTCGGCGTCGTTGAGGACCGTGTCAATGACGCGGCAGATGATCTCCTCAAGGTGCTCCAGGAGGTCGTCGAAGTTGATGAAGTCGAGCTCGGCCTCCACGTGGGTATACTCGGACAAGTGGCGTCGGGTCAAGCTCTTCTCGGCACGGAACGACTTCTCGATACAGTAGACGTTGCCCAGGCTGGGAATGACCGTCTCCAGGTAGAGCTGCGAGGACTGAGTGAGGAAGGCCTGCTCGTCGTAGTACGGCACGTTGAAGAGCGTGGCGCCGCCCTCGACTTGCGTCTGCACCAGCGCAGGAGGCGAGACCTTGACGAACTTCATCTCATGGTAGGCCTTGATGAATGCCCACTCGACGTGGGCGCGCAGCTTCATCAGGGCGGCGGCGTGGTCTCCTCTCAGGACCAGATGACGGTTCTCCAGCATCTGGAAATCCCACTGGTTCTGCGCCGAGGACACCTTGTTGGTGATGGCCTCCTCGTCGCCGGGAGAGGAGCCAATGACTTGGTAGTAGTCGACGTGAAGCTCACGGTTGTCCGGAGCTTGCTGGCCCTCGGGCACCTGGCGCATCTCGCCGTAGAGCGTCAGGGACGTGCCTTGGGCAAAGGTCAGGGCGTCGTAGGTCTTTGTCAGGTCGCCAACCTGCAGAACGCACTGGAGATGGCCGCGGCCGTCGATCAAGGTGATGAATGTGGCCTGCTTCTGGGCGCGGAGTCTGTGGATGCGGCCGGAGACCTGGACTCTGGTGCCCTTCTTGCCGGCGCCATCGCCCAGCTCGACGTCCTTGGTGCCGATGTTGATCTTGACCGCCTTGGGCAGCGACTCGTCCTCCTTGAGGACAATCTTCTTGGCCGCCTCCAAGTTATCCAGACGATGCTGCTTCCTGGCATCCTCAGCGGCTTGGACCTGCTGCTGCTTGACCAGCTTCTTCTTGTGCGCGTCGAGGGCACCCTGCGCTTTCTTCACGGCACTCTTTGCCGGCTCTTTCCACGCCAATCGGGCCGAGGGATCCTCGTCGGGGCCAATTGCGCCCGTGACCGAGGCGCGGGTGAGGTATCCCGTCGCGGGGCGGTCGATGCTCTGGATGTAGGCAAAGGCCAGCGACTTGTAGGGCTTGGCCTCGGAGCCGTCTGCGGTGTGGTCGTCGACGCCGGTGTCGCTGTCGATGTAGCGCTTGTCGTCGCCCTTGACTCGCTCAGCGAGCTCCTGCACGGCTGCCATGGTGACTTGGTCTGCACGGGACAGCGGCGGCGGCGATGTTCGTGGTCGAGGCGTTCGCCTGCAATATTTCAGGTACGTGGTCGGGTTTGGGAGAAATTCGAGAGCGAGGGTCGATGGCGGGGTCGAGCAGGGCCTGAGTTACTCGTATGGTGGGATGTGGGATGTGGTGGTGGGGGGGCTTGGTGAGTCAAGTCGCCGCGCCACCTTTTTCACTTATCTCGAGGCGAAACCTCAGCCAGACGCCATACATGTTCCGTTCGTGCAACACCCCATACAGCTAGCTGAGAATCTCATGCCCATAGCGAGCTGTGCTTATCGTGAGCACTCAATTCAAGTGTTCTTGCTTCATCTTTGCATCGTCTTATCAAGACGTCGTCATTTGGGATACAGGCTATCGCTAAAGGAGATCCGAAACGAACGACTCGTCACCGCTTCACCACCACCCACGACTCCTCGCTGCCTCTGAAGATAATTTCCAGTTGCTTCTTTTGGGATATCCGCGTCCGCCTGTGGGACGGCATCATTTCTAAACATCTCAACCCCAAGCTTCTTGAGTTTAATCGCCCCTGCGCCTTTCGGGATCTCACAGCTCGTCTTTAACGTCAGGCTTGTCCTCCTTGCCCATGTCGGCCATGCCCCTCTTGATCATGGAGCTCAGCAGCTCGTAGACGACCTGCGCGGCTGCCAGCGCCGTCTCCTCGCCGCGGCCCTGGTAGGCCGGCGACACCTCGACCACGTCCGCGCCCACCAGGTTCAGGCCCTCGATGCCGCGCAGCACGCGGATGAGCTCGCGCGTCGTCCAGCCGCCCGGCTCCGGAGTGCCCGTGCCCGGTGCAAATGCCGGATCCAGCACGTCAATGTCCACGGACAGGTACACGGGGTCCTCGGTGCCCAGCGTGTCCATGATGCCCGCGATGATGCCCGCCGTGCCGACCTCGTCCATGTCGTCGGATGAGAAGCGCACCCAGTTCTGCGCCGTGTCGTCTTCGTGGTCAGCCCAGGCGTCACCGCTGAGGCGCGTGCGCAAGCCAGCATGGACAGAACGCTGCTCCGACGAGTTTGATAGCAGCCCCTCTTGGTTGGCCATCCAGAACATGGAGCCGTGGGTGAATGGCGTCACCCCCCACGACGAGGGATACGCGTTCGGATTCCACGTATCGAGATGGGCTGTACGGTTCGTTGAGACGGCATCAGTAAACCTGCCATTCGACTCCTCGTAGAGCACCTTGAAGGAACAGGGGCGGCTTACCGTCGAAGTGCAGCACCCGGACTGGCCGTCCGTAAATCTCTTTGAGAGCGCGCAGCGCAGGCAGAGTCAGGCTGTGGTCACCGCCCAGCGTCATGAGCTTCGGCTTGGGGCTCAGCGCCGAGACGGCCCGCCGCTTGCCCAATTGCGTGAGAGCCTGCGTCATCTGCTCGCGGGCGATGTTGTTGTCGAAGGGCGTGATGGGGATGTCGCCGCAGTCGATGATCTTGGCCCAGTTCCTGTACGGGTTCACATTGGCGCGCGGATTGAACCCTCGGAAGGCCGTCTGCCGCGACGAGGCCTGGCGGATTGCTCGGGGGCCGAACCGAGCGCCTTTACGAGACTTCATTAGCTCCACGGTTCATGATGGCACCGGCCGATAGGAGCCCGGTCACATATACGACGGCAACTGCGGACGAACCTGGTCGGAACGAGACAGAAGTGTCAAAGGGCGCCCCGATGATGGCAATGTCGTACGCCGCCGATGGGTCTGTCAGGCATTTGGCATGCTCAAGATGAGCAAAGCTTCCTATCCCAGAGAACCCCCACTGCAGATGAAGCCGGTTAGCATTGTCCTGCCGCATCTTTGGCACGACCATTGGATAACGCTACAGCCACCATTGCGGGAGGCTCACCTCGTATCCCCATTTCTCTTCTAGCTCGTCAAGCTCTTGCTTGGTCCATTTTTTGTCATCATGATCACCGTGTCCACCGCAAGCCGAGGACAAGCTGCTCCAAAGCAGCAGGCTCCAAAGCGCAGCTGATTTCATACCCCTTGATGTATCTTGGGTCAAGTATGGCTCAAGGCGCTGTTGACAGAGAAAGTTTCGAATAAAGAGGCAATCTTTAAGGACCAAGTTGGCTCCAGCCAGATAATGACTTGCAACACTCCGTACAATTACACAGTATTGCGAGCAGAAGAAACGACGAAAGGGCGCAGTTAAATACACTAGGAACCGCAGCGCCCGCGGACGCCGACTCCAGATTCCGGCCCCCGGGGTGGGCCCGCGGGGAGACCAGCATCCAATGCCGCTCGCACCCCGCGAAACCTGGACCAATCAGCGACGCCACCGGTTGGCGGAGTTGCTCCGAGCCCACCACCGCAACTCCTTGATACGTAAAATCGCAGGTGTCGATTGCCGGCAGCCCGCCGACAAGAGGCGTGGGAATAACCCGTGACGGGCTCGTCGGCTGTGGCTCGCGGCGGTGGCTTCCCGGAGGGCGCCGATCCTGAGCAGCGGACATCCTATCCCGGCTACACGGGGCTGCTCGGTGCTTGCGCTCCCGTTGAGGGCCCCCGTGGCCTGACTTGAGTCTAGTTGGACATGTAGTATTGGCCTCCTCGTCTCCAGTCTAGTTGGACGTGGCCTGGAACCCCTCGTCACAGTAATCGTCTCTGCCGCCTTCGCCCTTTGCACAGTCAGATCTGGACAGTCACAGCTCTTCACTAACACATGAGTACCCCGTCTATTCGCTCGCTACATAAACAGAACAAAGCAAAACAAATTGCAACGCACTGCGAGTCGGGCTGGGGTCAACAGAACCGTCGATGTAATTGCACTCCAATCGCCAAACTGTCCTATCGAAGCATCCCTGCCCCGCATGCATCAGGCTGCCAGCCCAAAACAAGAATATGGAGAAACAACAAGAAGTGACGCATACATCTGGTCTTCGGGGCCCAAGGCAAGGAGTACAGCAAAACTGCCGGCAAGCCAAGGTCGAAGGGGAGCCTCTCCCTCTTTCCCCTGGTGACAGGTCTCGTTTCATCCAACTTCACCGACTCCCACTGCCCGCGGTGCAGCAAACATCAACACTCCCTCGCGCCTCGTCTGGCTCAAATCTGCAAAATCCCGAGGCAAGATTATCCGAAGGAGGAAGCCTGTTCCACTGAGGTCCAGCCCCCATCGGTCAGGCTACATCTGCCACCGTCTCCTATCTTTCTAGGTCGTCACCCCAACATACCGGCCCCGTTCGTTCTAGTCGTGCCACAATCAAGGCGAGGTTGGCTGCGCTGTGTATCGGCATGTTTGGTTTTTCTTAGTTTTAGCTTTCTTTGGGTTTGCGATGAATTATAGCACGAGACACCTGTGCCCCTTCTTCTTAGGCGCGGGTGGCTCAAGCGCAGCAACGATAGCCTAGCCGTCGTCAGTCTCCCGTCTGCTCCAAAGGCTGGCAGGTTCAGCAGCACGTCCGACTGCAGTCTGGTACATACCTCGTCGAAAACATCCTTCAGCTTATATTGCGTGAGCGCACTGCACTCGACGTATTTAACAGCGCCCAGCTCCTTGGCCATGCGCTCGCCGTCCTGTCTCTCGACCATCTCCATCCTCTGCTTGGCCAGCTTCGCCTTGACACTGGCGTCATCGCGCAGATCTACCTGGGTGCCCACGATGAGGCAGGGGACGCCAGGGCAGTGGTGATGGACCTCGGGGAACCACTTCTCGCGGACGTTCTCAAACGAGGCGGGGGATGTGACGCTGAAGCAGACGAGGAAGACATCGGTCTGGGGGTATGACAGAGGTCGCAGTCTGTCGTAATCTTCTTGACCAGCAGTGTCGAACAGGCCGAGCGTGTAGGGTTCGTCGCCAATCCTGCCGAGGTGGACCAATTAGAACAAGGTTCGATAAATGTCGCGATTGCACGGATATTGGCTGACCCGCCCATGATACCACCAAGCCAACACCACGGACAGGACAAGCCAAAGCCTGCCCATCGAAGTCGGCCTGACGGGCATGGGGCATCGAGGAGGCAGCATGCCATGATCGAAGGCAGAGAAGGCCCCACTCACATTACCGTGACAGCATAGTTGTCGAAGACGGTTGGGACGTATTCCGACGGGAACTTGTTCGTGGTGTAGCTGATGAGAAGACACGTCTTGCCCACAGCACCGTCACCGACGACAACGCACCTATATGAGATTGCAGCGCGATTAGCCAGAGTCGAGCGAGCGGGTTATCATGTGACTGGGGACACGAGCATCGCAAAAGCACCAGGCAGAGCTGTTGGTGTTGCAGGCTTGGTGCCCGCCCGACGCCCACATTGCCCTCAGGGATGACCGCAGCAGCATCGGATGATGCTGACGGGAGCAGGCTGTGCGATGCGACAACGGAGCAGAGGTCGAGTGCGGATGGGCGGGCAGGTCTCGGGATCAGACGTACTTGATTGTTGCGACGACGGCCATTGTCGTGCTCGGGTGCTCCTCTCGAGGAGCTTGGCTGTCAGAACGAGCGGGCTCGAGGCGAAGGTGCCGTTATCGCAGCGCGTGCCGCTGAGGAGAGGTGCGCGGGATGGCGGGGAGGCGATGGGCGGTGATGGCGACGTTGAGGTTTGCGGATGTGGGAGGTGGTGGTTGCGGTTGCGATGGAGGTCAGAAGAGGTTGGAGATTGAATGTGGTGGTGGCCAGAGGCGGCACCAGACGGCGGGAGAAAGGTCGGTCACTCGTTGGGTCGACGACTGGCGGCGTACGCCTAGGGTAGCCCAGTAGCGTAGCGAGGTCACAACGGGTGGAGAGCAGCGAAGCGTGGTGGCGGCGCCGGCGCTGGGGCTTGAAGGGACCCGACCCGTGCTACGGAGTACTTCGTACCGCTACGGGGCGCTGCGCCGTGCCCTGGGGGCGCCCAGCAGGAGAAGCGCTCACGATAGGTGCCTGCCCGAGATGCCTTAGGTGGCCTGCAGCCCCGGCGGGTGGAGTTGCGCGTCTCTGCTGCCGCGTGCTGGGAAGATTGGTGCTGCCGTGCTGACCCGTGCCTCTGCGTCTGCTTTCTGCTGCTGGTGGCCGACCTGACTGCAGAGCTGCCGCAGCTGTGCGTCGCCAGGCCCTACCTCCCTTAGGTACGGAGTACTCGTACCTTAGATGCGGTACGGAGTACTCCGTACGTTGCCTTCCATTACCTTACTCGAGTTGCGGCGACGACGCACGCCAGCCACAGCCAGGGAGCCGGTGCATGTGGAGACGGCAGACCGAGATGCACCAACGATGCAGCGAGGATGAACCAGTGGCTGCTTGCCCGATTCAGTTGTGAACACTACCTTACCTTACGAGCAGCCAACACCAGTCAAGCCTGCATGCGAATAGCATGGCGGCAGGACGCGAAAACAATGGGTATCTGCGAGCTGCCCGCTTGGCGGCTTGTTGCACAACTTCCATGCGTCGAGTTTGCTCCCACGCGCCGAGGCGTCAGCGGACTTGGCGCACGAAGCGCAGACCCGAGCGAGACACGACTGGGGTCTGCGGCAGCGGGTTAAAATACGCCGAGATTGGTTGGAGGCACGACCAGCCAGAGACAGGCACGTTACCTACCACGGGGTGACGCCGCGAGGAGAGTGCGAGGATAAGAAACGGAGCCCAAGACTCTGCACGCCGTCGTCCGTCCGACGCGAGACGCAAGGTTGCGCGCAGGCCAAGCAACCCGACGCTCGACGGTTCAACGCCTGAGCGAGTACATGGGCGCACCCTCTGAGACAAATAAACCGCCTCGCGACGTTGTTTTGCGGCGTTATGGCGGTGATGGGTATGCACGCACGAGAGACGACGGAAAGTGAGAGGCCTCGTGGCTGCGGCCCTCCCTTCCAGAACACGTCCAATGGAAGGCCACCTGACACTAACAATACTTGCACGGAGTACGGAGTATGGCCGGGTAGTATTCAGTGCTTCGGAGTCCGGCTGCCTTGGACATGTAATGACACCCAACGGCGTGGAATGGGCCACGGACCTGTCAGATTCGCAGCGCAGCGCAGTATTTCGGCTCGGACATCGTCAAAGCATGATGATGACGGCCCAGCCAAAACCACAGTCTGGCGGCCGGCAAGCACGAGGAAAATGGGGCTGGAAGGATGGTGCCTGGGAGTGAAGATTTGGAGCATTTGGTTGCCGCTAGCGCTGGCGCTGGCGTTTGGGCAGGCTCCAGTCCGATTGGGGCGTCACATTCGCTGTGGTGCCCGCTAGCGCGCGCGGAGGGTCGGTACCTGGTGCCTGTTCTCTCTCTCAAGCCCTCTCTTCGGAGTACAATGTTTGCTCTTCTGTGGCTCGCGCCTCTCCCGGCCCATCGACACGAGCACAAGGCGTCGTCTACGACGCTCGACCTGGGGCGCAGCCAATGCTCCAGGCCCGGCAGATGCGATGGCCAGACTGCCATGTGGAGCGGTGTCGCTTTGATCGTCGCGGACGTCGATGGGAGCCGATGACCAGTGTTTAGGGGAGACACGTCGAGGGGTCCTTGTCGCTCGGGGGGAAACCATGCTGGCCTCTGCGGCTCTGCCCTCGTTCTCATGCACACGATAAGCCCTGGGCACGCAAGATGGTGCATCTGGATCGCGCAACTGTCACTGCTAATTTTGTCAGGCTCGTCCCCGTCTTCGGCCCCCTTGCCCATGCTCGTGATCGACATCATTCGCGCCAATTCCATCTAGCCTCCGAGGCTCACGAGCCTGAAGCCTGGTGCTTGTGGGATAGCCGCGCCGAACCACATCCACATTCCTTCATCAAACGGTGGACTGAGGGGTGCGGCTGTGCTTGATGCCCCTGTATATACGTTGCACTGTAATGCTCCAAGTATGCGGACGAGGAGATAAACGTCTGCAAGCATGGACAGTGATCCGACACCGGCTTATGAGTGGCGGCATGGCACCATCTCACGACGTCACCAAACTCTGTCGCCTCCTGTTTCCGCGCATTTCCTCGAGGCACGACGGATGTCGACTGCCATTTTCTTTTGTGAGCTACCTCCGCAACAATGTGTTTTGAGGCCAGCTGAGGCGATCGCGTTGCTTTGGCATGTGTCGCCCTCATTTTAAGTCGTCCGTCGAGGCTCATTGCGTTTTGGAGCCCTCCTGTTACGAACCAACGGACAAGACGAATGGGAGGCCTGTTACGAGCCCTGCATGAGGCTTGCAGCGGAACAGAATATATGGAATGGCGATGGACACGGATCACATGACATGGATCAGTTGGGATCAACTGATCAATGCCGACCTAGGAGTGTCATCGACATTGATCAGTCTGACGACAACTGATCAAAATTGGTCGATCAGTTGTGGGAAGACTGAGCAAAACTGATCAATGAAGAGATGGATGGATATATATACTACAGTCGCTACCCAAGTAGTTTGTTGAGGACGAACGAAACACCAAAGCCCAGAGCAACGACTGTTCGTGAAGACTGAATGCAGACTCCAGCCCAACAGCCCTTTGTACTGGAACACAAACAACGAGGAAGAAGGGGCAAAGGCACAAGGCCGAGGAGGTTCAGTTCATATCACACAATTCATCAAGGAAGACTTATGAGAGGCAACGAAGGCCGTCTCAACGATGTGGGAGGGCAACATGTTCCTCTATTTAGAACTATGAAAAAGCTCATGAAAAACGTAAAAGCGCATTCTAGACCATCTGATTATCAGGATCAGAGTCAGCCTTTTATGTCCCAGCTTGTCAAAGCACCGAATCATTCCACCAATTTCCTCCGCAGCGACAATCCCCCTTGCGCCCGACACCCGCCTCCCCAAGACAACGCCGGTTAACAGCACAGCAGCAAACCCTCGCGACCATTTGATCCAGAGCCCGTCAAATCCAGGGCCTGTCAGCTTACCCCGACAAAGTAGATAGCAGATCTTTAGTGATCAATCTAAGCATTTATTCTATGATTGAGTGGGAGGTGCCAAGCTTCCTAACGGACCTATTCGTGAAGACTGCTCGTTAAAGTCAAGCCTGACTTTTCCTTCTAAGCAACAGCAAACCTTAGGAAACCTTTGGGGCATCCATTACAGATTGCTAGTAACGACTCGTTGTTCTCTTTTGACTTTAGTAATATCGACTTCGATATTGATATACTTCAGATTAAAACCTCGATAGCGCACATTGTCTCTCGATGTGATCAAGTATGGTTTAGCTATTTTCATTCTTGATATAATTTATCTATAAGTACTATCGGCGAAGTAAGCGGTATGTGGTGTGCCTGGAGGGCGTGCTTTCGTAATTAAATCCATGAGGTCTTCCCTCCTTTCAATACTAGCGCTTAGAATCCAATCCGGTGTATTCAAACAGGATCTTTGATTCTCGATATACCAGGTGAACTGTCCGGAATAGGCGCGGGATAGTAAGTGTTTAAAAATAGGTTCTGAGAATCGACCGGCAATAAGGGTAGAGTAAAATTCCCTATGTTCTCGTAGTATGTCGTCTGCACAATTCCTAGTCCAAGACGATTCTGATTCTAGTAGTCGTGCTATAGCCTTAAGAGTCTCGGTTAATAAGTTAGACTTGCCCTTAAAAATTTCCAAAAGGCTTAGTTGTTCCTCCCAGTCCTTTTTCTTGTCTAGCCGTTCGGCTATATCCCCAAGGATCTGGTCTGACATGTTCGTTTGGCTCTGGAGGACCCATCTAGCGGCTTTTCGCACCGGCTCGGGTTCGTTATCCAGCTTATGGATCACGGACCTAAGAATCTCGCCTGATAAGTTCGATTGGTGCCGCAGGACTTCAAGGGCGGCCGCTTGTGTATGGGAGTCTTCGTCATCTAGGCGTTCAACTATAGCCCCCAGGATCTCGTCTGATAGAGTCGAACTCTTCCGGAGGACGTTTATAGCGGCATT